>CAJUYH010005754.1:0-22202 GCA_910591685.1 Galerucella tenella | reverse complement strand
ATGGATATCTATCTCACCAAAAAACTGAAAGCTTTGAATCCATTGATACCTACAAGCAGATACTTCTCTTTGTAATACTTTCATGTTATAATAATGGAACGATGAGAGTTGGATCATTAATTCCCATCATTTGTATGTAATTAAAACCATAAGTGGATAAAGATATATTATTTTCTCTTGCCGAGATCTTTCAGTTGACCTATACTACAAAAAATATTATTACCAATGATATTAAATATATGAAAGACATACCTACCTACCAGAAGAGCTTAACAATTGCACAGTCATTAATTCAAAAGTTACTTATTTGATTAATGTAATACTAAATTATGGAATTTTTGTTGTGTTCTTTGCTAATTTCTAGAACGCAATTTTACATATTAATGAATTTATGTATGATCCACTAATGTTTCAAATTACCTTGGTAGGTATCTTACTCTGAACAAAGATGATAAGATACATTGATTTAAAATTGCTGCATAGCTTGCTAAACACCTGAAAATTATATGTTCTCTCATATCTTTGTTGTAGATGCTACACAATGAAGTACAGTAACAAGCTTGTTTTGTAATTCTGAACAATATGTTCAAAACTAACTAAGGCATCCAGAATAAAACACAAAAGAAAACAAAACAAACTACCTACCATGTCCATATAGTCTACACCTTTTTTGACATAAACCTAACCGATTCCTTCATTGTTTCTAAAAATTAAAAAAAGGATTTTTTATTCTTCACTAATAGTAGGTATTATTATAGGTTATAGGTTGGTAGGTACATATATCTTTTAAGGTTGTAGAGTGAACATGATCAATACCACAATAACTACAAAAATCTAATCTAGTATAAATAATACTTTCTGTAATATTTTATTCACAATGTCTTATTGCACTACCTAAATTTTGTAGAAAAAAATTAATTTTAGTGTATATATGACAAAAATAAAACAAAACAAAACGATTTAATTTAACCAGTTTCTTCTTCTTGATTGTGATTTTGTTTTATCTATGATTATGACATCTAGCAACCCTTGCCAGTTTGAAAACAAATTTTTATTTTGGTTCTTGAATAAATTTTATATGTTTATAAAAGTGATTGTTTATTTTATTGTTTCAGGGGTCGGCATTATAAACATCTTTGGAGGTTAATTTTTTTAGTCAGGGTAACTTTAGCATTAAAATATCAGTTGGAACTTGTCTACCTATCTATAATAGCCTTTTGTAAAATAAGAAGAAGAAGGTCAGAACTGCCAAACCAAAAGTTAACCTTCTAGAATTTATTTACAAAGTACGAACCAAGCTGGGGGTGTTTTGAATTCAAAACCCATTATTTATTATTTCTCTATGTCCAAACCCTAATGTGTTTCATATAAATTATTCCTATCCAGCGAAGAGAATCAAATTTGTAGAATTTTTGAAGCATTTTCAGGTTAGATTGTATCTTCTGGAAAATATATATTTGATATGATGTACTTAATGCCAATGTAAGGTTTCTTAATATTAGCAATACCTATCAAAAGTTTCGTGCTACGTGCTTCTAGAACTGAGCACCCTGACCAAGCTCAACTAGAGAATTTAATTCTCCCTCAATCGTCAGCCTCTACCGAGCCAATTGGAAAGAAGAAAATAAAATCTTTAGACAAAGATATATAAGCTGAAAATTCACTGGGAGATGTCACAAAAGCTTTAAGGTCCCAATACACTGAAGAAGTGGATAATTTTGAAGCATTATGCATTGTAAGTAAAATTTGTCAAATCGATACAAATACAGAATTCATAAATATTAATAATATTATTTGCTTTTAGATTGGTTTCCAAAACAAACATCAATTACCTATCTATAATAAATTTTTCATTACATCATTATTTTAGATATACACAAAATTGGCTGCATAAATGAGAATAATTAAGAATACAAGAAAAGTAGATGAGCTTAAAATATAATTTATCCCCGTGGTCTCCAAAATAGTTGAAGAAGAGGCGGAAAATTAATATAACACTACCTACATAATTATTTATGTAATGCTTATCTACATTCGTAGGATGTAATGTATGCTGATTATTATATACATATATAATATATACAATAAATTTTTTTTCTTTGTACAAATTGTTTCACTCAGGTGACAATAAAAATGATATCCCTAGTAATAGTTTGTAAGACAAAATTTATTTGATAAAATAGGTAATACAAGAACATTATCTATGGTCAAAAATCATGAAATTTTCATGTTACATCACAAACACAAACAAAATAAACTAACTTTTTCAAGTACATACTTAAATAATACCTACATTCAATACAAGAGTAAAAGTGACATTACGTAAGTGTAGCAGAAGATTCTCAGTTTATTAAACATTTGCAGATTATTTAAGTCAACAAAACAATTTGTAGGTACCTACCTATAAATTTTATTTTTTGAAGAATTTAGGTACCCATACAAAAATGTAGGATTAAGGTATTGTATTACAACCAAAAAAAATGGGCCGCATAATAAAATGAAAGTTGGATAATTACAAAAGAACACCAACCAACTTACCTTGGCAGTATCTTACCTTCTAATCAATTTTATTTTTTTCTCTGATTTCACATCACAAATCAAGAGATAATAAGTACCTACATGTCATAGGAGAACAAACTAAAACAGGTAGGACATATACATACTTACTTAATACTTTAAAAATATCCATTTGAAGATATTAATGGTACCTATGCCAGATATATATTTGATCATTTATATTGGATGTGCACTTGTCTAAATTCTTTTACACGATATCAATTTTCACAATACCTGATAGAAATTTTTTATTACTTTATGCCTGGAGTCAATTACAGATTGTTTGATGTAACTACATTTTAATGAAAATAGCTAGTCATACAGAATAATCTTTAATTCTTAAGACATCAGCAGGTGGTGTGGTGTAACACTTTGGTCTTGAATACCCCCAATATTTCAAAACAATTATAGGTACTTATTCATAATTTAAACAAATTTTCCATTAGTACCTGCTATATTGGAGATATCTAGAACAGTTGATCACAACTACCTCTACCAAATTAAGTATTTAGTTATACTTTTGTCAAATTAATAGGTAGGATATAAAATCTGTTTGAATTAGAATATAAACCGCTTGTGTAATGTGTAGTTCCATTTTAGAATTACTTTACTTATTGTGATAACTGGGTACATTCTATATCAACTGTTACTGAAGTGAATGAAACAAATATAAATTTTATTCATTTACTAACTAGCAAAAATTTGTTATACAGTGCACAGAACATAATTTCACACAATTAGTTAGGTAGGTACTTACCTAGATTTTACCAAAAGTGGGTTTGCTCAAATGTATATTGTTGAACTGGAAGGAATATTTTTAATCTGTTATAAAAAGTACCAAATATATACCTACAATCTGAAATTGTAAAAATATTTTCACAGAGCAGAAAGAACCTTGATATAAAGCAACATCATACCCACATAGGAATATATAAAATAATCAGGTCCCTGGTTACCAGTCTTTTTTGAGTTTGAGATGATAATTGTATTGACAATGTTTTTAGCTTTTATTTTTGATTGTAATGTTTTTTCTCCACGACTAAATAATACGCACAAATTATTTTTACATATTTAGCTGCACAATGATATTAATTTTTCACACCAGTGAATAACGAAAAATATTTCACTCCCGCTAGCCAATCACATTCTATTATTATCAAAATTCACGCTAAAAAGAAATTATAATCAATAGATCAAATCGTCTCTTTTAAAACGTCAAATACCTATAATCATAACCTAATAACGCAAATCGCTTACACTCACCCTCCCTACTCAGATACCCCCAATTTAAAAAGCAAAAAATTTCCACTAATTATATCTCAACAACTTACCAAAATCTCCTAGCAATTGTATCAACGGTATATTATACAAAAAAACATTAATTTTCATTCATTTTATAGATACCCTATCACCCACCCACATCTCCGTCCTAAACCTGTAACTTCGGCGTCAGTAAATATATAAAGATTATATATTAGTGTAGTCAAACTTGCGTAGCCGAACTTCACACTTATTATAATAATATATACTGTAACTTTGACTACGTAGCCGAACTTGACAGTCGGAGCCCGAACTTGACGTCTTCTGACAAAAACTGATCCCGAACTTGACGTTTTACAAACATATATATATATATATATATATATATGTTATATTCACAAAACCACGTTTGGGTTTTTAAAAATGATTTTTATTTGAATAATAGTTGAGATACAAAAATATAATGAAAATAGTAAATTAAGTAATCAAGAATGAAATTGTAACTAACTGGATTGCATTAGATAAATCTAATTTATAAGTTTTTTAATAAAACGTCAGCGTTAATTTTTATGTAAAATGCAATCTAGCGTCGTTCCCATGAAAATAGAGAAGTTGTTATCATCTTGTAATATGACATCGGTGTAACTCAAACGTCAGCAATATTTCGCATACAACAACTCCCCCATAAAATAAAATTGCTGGTAAATAAACAGCAATTTGAAATTAATAAAAATGAGAAATACAAAATTTATAAAAGTAAAGAATAAAAAATTCATAAAAGGTAAAAATTACAAGATTAATAGAATTACAAAATTATAAGGGTATAGCTTAATTAACAACTTCTGATTCAATTTCTTCGGGTGCGTCGAGCTTGGGTCTTCTTTTGGGAAGGATATTTTGAAGTCTGATAAAAACGTTATTTGATTTTTCAGAAATAGGCTCTTCTGTTGGTTTCTTGACTCTAATGTTTCTAAATTTGTAACACGTGTGAAGAACAATTAATAAGGCAATGAGTGCAATCGTTAAATAAGTGAACCAAGAAGATATTTTTCTCGACAAACGGTTTGTTTATAAGTTCGTCTAAATCTCTAGAATATTGGTCCAATTTCTTTTTCGTTACTTGTAGATCGTTCGCGTTAATGTTATTTAAATCTAGTTTTTCCAATTTTGGTATTTCTAAATTATTTGGTACACTTTGGCAGCAATTGTAGTCAATTACTACTGGGTGAGGTTCATGAGATATATTAATAGTTTTCTTAGCGTTGGCTTGTATTTTGGTTATACCGACAAAACCGAAGCACTCCGAAAATAATTGTAAAATAGAGTTTTTATTTATAGTTAATGTTTCTGTTTTTCTGCTCGGACAGTAAATAGTCACACGTACCGGTTCAGCAATTAACACTAGCCACATGTTTTCTTCAAGTTTTTGTACATTGTAACCTTGTCCGTTAACCACCGCACTTTTACAGTTTTCTGGAAATGTCTTATATTGTTTTAGTAAACGGGCCTCGCACATTGCGTTATCGTCAATAGGATAAGCGTAAATATTACGGCACAACTTTTGATTCGTCGATAGTTGCTTGCATCCTTGTAGATTATCGATGGGTATATAAGTTAAAGAATCATCATCTCGCGCTAGGTATTTTTAGGAAAATGATAAAATATGGTGAAGTCCAGTTCTATTATCATATATTGGAATTGGATATAAGTGATATAAAGTAAATACTTGTAATTCAATAAGTGGAATTTTGAGAACGAAAACAAGATCTGAATTTGTTTGATATGCTTCAAGATTAATTATTTCTAGGTATTGTGAAACTGTTGAATATTTTATTGGTAGTGGTAAACTTTTTCTTACGGTATTCTCAGATATTTGTTTAAGAGCAGTAATCAAATTTTCGGGTTTCAATTATAGAAGTATGAATTATTTGAAGCTGTGCAAATGTTATTGAATTTAAAATATCGTTAATACTACTTTCAAAATACTTTTTCGTCTATTTTAAATTGTTTTATGGTGTTATTGAAGTCTGTTATCACTGTACTTGTTACTGATAGTTGATTTTTTAATAAATTTTCTAGCTGATTTCGGTCTGTTTTTAGTTTATTTATACATTTTGTGAAATACTCACCGTCAGAGGCATCTAGGTTACCGGTAATTGATTTGAATATACTACCGATACCATTGATTAATCCTCGTTTTTGTCTTTTCACATCAAAAGATATTTCGTTGAACTTTTGACTAGTGGACTTCGAAATTTGTTGTAATATGCCAAATGGGATTTTACTTCTGACTTGAAGGATGTTATGAAATGAGAATTTGACGCGAAAGTATTTTGAATTGTTTCTAGGATTACATTGTTTTTTTCAAAGATTTGCTTAAATGCTGATATGTTTTTATGTACTAATAATGTCCACTCGTCATTCGAGTTTCTAAATTTAATACTGTTTCAGAATTTTTATGTATTTCTAGTATTTCGAATGGGCCTTTAAACTTATTTCCCAATTTGTTTTTAATTTGAGTTTTTTTTACATAGACTCTGTCACCTATTTTATATTCTGGTTTATTTTTAGGGACATGTCTGTCAAATCGAATTTTAGCTTTTTCTTTTTGCTTTGAGGTGTTTTCTCTAGCTATTTTGTAATAGTAAGAGATACGGTTGTTCAAATCTCTGATATATTTGGTAATCAATTCTTGTTCGTTATACAACTTTTCAGGGGGTCTAGAGGACGTATGTCTGAATACGAGTTCGTATGGCGTAAGCCCGTGCGTTTTGCTTACCGAATTATTGTAAGCAACAATTGCATAAGGTAAAATATTAAAGGGGTGTTCATTTGGGTGATCCGCTAGATGCACACGGATCATTTCTAATAAGGTAGCGTTTAGTCTTTCTAAAAACCCATTACTTTGTGGATGCCCGACACTTGAATATGTCAACTTAATATCGAACATCTTACATCTTTCATCAAACTATTATTAAATTCGAGTCCAGCGTCGCAATGGATGCAAAGTGGTGCACCAAAATGTTGGAAATAAACTAATAGTCCATTAACAACCGATTTGGCAGTTTTATCCGCAAGGGGGTATGCTTGAGAAAATTTTGTTAGCTCGTCCCTTATCGCGAGGGCGTAATTTCTTTGGGGTACCTCTAAAATATCAACTTTAATACGTTCGAAAGGTGTTTTAGGTGTTTCAGTTATAACTAGGGGACTGTCTAAGTTTTTACGACAAACTTTTGCCTCTTGACATGCGCGACGCTCTACCGGTATACAACCTGACGTAGGATCTGGTAGATTGAGACGTAACCTATGGCGTGAGGCACTCAATGAGGTCCCACTGCTGCAGGCAAATACGGACGCAATCTCACCACAATATGCCTTCCACAGGCCCTACAAGGTAAACATCAAATACAACACACAAGACACATCAGAAGAAGGCGCACTCCGCATCTTCACGGATGGCTCTAAAACCAATATGGGCTCAGGATGTGGAATTTACTCCAGATCTCTGAACCTAAACATCAAATGGGCGATGGGCCGTAATGTCAGCGTTGCTCAAACAGAGCTCACTGCTATCTACATCGCCGCAAAAGAGATTACCAAAAGAAACACAGGTAATAAAATTCACATCCTCACGGATAGTAGACAAGCACTACTAGCCCTGAACAGACCACGTATCACATCAGGCCTAGTACTAGAGTGTCACCTGTCCCTGATCGAAGCCTGTAGCAACAACGAAGTCACTCTAGGCTGGATCAAGGGGCACAGTAAATCGAAAGGTAACCACATTGCCGACTCACTAGCCAGGAAAGCAGCCTCCCAAAAACTCTTGGGACCCGGCACTTTCATTGGTCTGTCGGCGTCGGCTATGATTGACCTAATAAAGGAACACTCCCTTGATAAGTTTAAGGGTAGATGGGACGATGCAGAAGGTTGCAGGCTTGCCAAGGAACTGCTGCAGTACCCGGACAGCAAAGTAGCCAAAAAATACGTGACTTTGAACAGACAGAACCTTCGGACAGCCACGGGTATTCTGACCGGTCACTGCCACCTACGAAAACACCTCTACAGACTGGGTCTGTCTGACACTTCACTCTGTAGAGGATGTGAACAGGAAGATGAGACTGTCGAACACATTCTTTGTGAATGTCCGACACTCTCTCAATTTAGGTTTTCCGTATTCGGCAAGTACAGGCTAACACAAGCCAACATGAGGGAGCTTACTTCCGGCGACGTTATCGCCTACTTCAAACAAGTAGGCTGGATGACGAGCAAGAAGGAAGTCTGAACCTCGGAAGGATGCACAATGGGCCAATTGTGGCCTAAGTGCCGTGGGGGTCACCCACCCTTCAAATTCTTACAGATGCAGATACAGACATGCGCGACATGACTTAATATAATTTTCGACATCTCTATTGAGACCTGTCCAATTATATTTTTGTCGTATTCGTCTAATAGTCTCATTAATTCCGCGATGAAGGTGGCTTTTGCCTTTATGGATATGATCTAAAATAATCGGTATCTGATTCTTTGGTAATATTTTGACAAACTGTGAGTTTTACGTCAATTTCTGGAAGTAGAAACGATAGTGTCTCTAATATTGGCAGTTCAGGATTATTCTCAATCGCGTATTTTTCAGAAGGTTTAAATAAATTACGATTTCTGTAAATTGCTACAAATAAATGTTCAGAACTACTTGTTGGTTCTAATGGTAAAGGTATAATAAAATATTTTCTATTTTCCACAGATTTACTACTTAGTACATTAACTTTTCCGTAAGAAAAATCAGGGTTTTCTTCAAATATGTCATCTATTATTTTTTCGTGAAAATCTTGTAAATTATCTTTTTGAAAGAAAGTCAAAATGTTTTTATTCTGCTTGTCTAGTAACTGAATGTTAGAATATTCTATTTTAGAATAATCAAGCAATGATTTGGTTTTATATAGTACGACAAATCTTAGAAATTCCTGTTCGGCAACATTCCATTCAATTTCTATTTCATTTTCATCCAACTCTTTAGATGGCCCTGCATGCTCGAGAGTAGGATAGATTGAGTAAGGTATAGGTTTGAAATTTTCTAATTTTGATTTAAAGGAAACAAAATCTTTTACGTAATTAATTTTTATACGAGAAAGTGCATCGGCGTTCTTATTAGATTTTCCAGATTTGAATACAATTTGGTAGTCGTATTCCTCTAATTTGAGGCGCCATCGTGCCAGGCGACTGCCAGGGTCTTTTATCGAAAATAACCACGTAAGTGGTCGGTGATCTGTTATGAGCGTGAATTTTCGGCCATACAAATATGGTCTAAAATGTTCCACCGCCCACACAATTGCCAGAAGTTCTCTCTCTATTGTGGAGTACTTCGTTTCAGCTTTACACAAGGTTCTAGACGCATAGGCAATTGGTAGATCTTTGACTATTGGTCCTTGTGATAGAACAGCGCCGATCGCAAATGCACTAGCATCGGTAGTTAGAAGAAATGGTTCTTCAAAGTTTGGATATATCAAAATTGGAGTAGAAGTCAGGGCGTTTTTTAATTCTTGGAATGATTTTTGACATTCAGAGTCAAAATTAAAAGGGACGTCTTTTTGTAAAAGGACTGTCATTGGTTTTAAAATCTTTGCAAAATTCGCAATAAATCTCCTGTAATAACCAGCGAGGCCTGGATTTAATTTCTTTTTGATTCGTTGGTTGGGGAAAATTCTTGACACATTCAATCTTAGCAGGGAATGGTTGAAAACCCTTTTCTGTGATCAAATGTCCAAGGTATGCGACTTCTTTCCTTAAGAACTCACACTTGTCTAGTTGTAGTTTTAAATTTGCGTTTTGAATTCTTTTAAACACGTCCGTTAAGCGGGTAATGTGCTCTTGTATCGTTGGGGAATAAACGATGATGTCGTCCATGTAGACAAGGCATCTCTCGTTTTGGATTCCAGCAAGGACATTGTCCATTACTCTTTGGAATATCGAAGGGGCATTCTTTAAACCGGACGGCATTCTGAGAAATTCGAAATGACCGTTTTCGACTGTAAAAGCTGTCTTGGGTATATCTTCAGGAGTTATTTCAATTTGATGAAATCCTGCAGCAAGATCTAATGTCGTAAAATACTGACACCTACCAAGCTGGTCGAGTATGTCACCAATATTTGGCAACAAATATTTGTCATCAACAGTGACTTTATTCAGTTTCCTGTAATCTACTACCACGCGCCATTTTTGTTTACCGGACGCGTCGAGTTTCTTAGGTACCACCCATACTGGTGATGACCATGGGGAATTACTAGGCTGAATTATTTTTTGTGAAAGCATCTTATTGATCTGGTCTTTCACCTCTTGTTTATGAATTTGGGGGTAACGATAAGATTTTACATAGGTTGGTTTTGCATTCTGGGTATCAATACTATGTTTTATTTCGTTAGTAAATGTCAACGGATCTCCTTCTAAATAGAATATATCAGCGAAATCAATACAAAGTTGAGTGATCAAGTCTCGTTCTTCTTCGTTAAGATGATCAAGTCTTAATTGATTTTTTATTTCCAAACTTCTATCCGTGCATATTTCTTGAGTACTAAGTTGAATATTATTTACAGAATTTGTTTCATATCGTTCTAAAGTTAATTTCGAAAATGTAACAGTTTTGGGAATTGCATTAACGTTTAATATTGAAATTAGGAATTCTCCATTTTCGTTTATTTTAACCAAAGCGTTTGGCAACTTGACTTTCTCTACTTCTTGAGCTACCAGTATAGCATCAGTATTAGTTAAATCACATTTGAGTTTGAAAATTTTTTCATTTCTAGGTTCAATAGAAATTTCATTTTTGTAAATTTGTGGAAACTGGTTTTCATTTGGAATATCAGTAATTTCATTATCGGTTACTTTATATTGTAACGTTTATTCTAATTTATATTTACAATAAATTTATATTTACAGATTTATATTCAAATACAGTCCTTATTTAATAATTTATATATCACACTAAACACACACTAACTATAATTTATATGAGAGTCACTTTATCGAGGCACGATTGCTTTCTTTCAGTATCAACACTAACTGACTAACTAACTCCGCTGCGATGCTCGTCGCCTATTTATACTCGCACGACTTGTTCTAGAGACTTCTCGAACTCGAAGTTTTGGTGGATGCGCCGGGTTTTTCTAGATGTTACGTTTTCCAGATCATTCTTGAAAATACGGCGGAGGAGCCATAGTCGTATCATATGGGAATTTCACTGGGGGCACTAATTGAGCACATTAATGCAGCAGCTCGCGTAACATTGCCCCCTCCTTAAGATACAGTTCCTCCTGGAGCTAACTAGGAAACTGAAATGAGATGACTGTATCGGCAACTGGTTCCCTTGTTACATTTTCCAGTTGCATGGAAGTAACATGCGACCGTCTTCTCTGTTGGCTGTGTCTCCCGTGCTTGGCCGCAGACTAGTACCTGCACTTCGGTGTCTCGGAAGATTACTTCTACCATGTTACGGATTATTCGCCAATCTAAATGCCTACATTCAATCTTGGGCATGGCTAGCCTATGCACGTCCAATTCAAGCACATGCTCCCTCAAGCTTCGTAATGCTTCCCAGACATCCTCGTACGTTGGTCTTTCGTCGAAGGTGTTTCTCGTCACTAGGTGGAAATTGTAGCGCGAGCCATCTTGCAGCTTCAGAGCTTTACCTGGTACTGGTAACTGGTCTTGCAAACGTCGGGCGCCACTCTTCTTTATGAACAGAGATGCCAGTCCGCGTGCATCGGTTACGCTGGCAGGGATGTTTATTGCCAGTGAGTATTCCTCTGGAACGGTAAGCATGTCTTGTCGTCTCTCAGTGGTGACGCCGAATCTTGCTTTTCCGGTACCACCATAAGCACCCATGAACTCTACAAAAGCAGGATCGGCTACTTCCTGAAGCTGGTTGACTTCCTTATCGTGGTCACCCTCGAATGGCGCTAATCGGTTACGGTGTACCACCTTTGGCTTTCCGTTTGGGATCTTGCTGATACGATAGATGACATTGTTGATTCGTTTCTTCACGAGGTACGGACCGTCCCAAGCTTTCTGCAACTTTGGAGAAAAACCCTTTTGTCTTCTTGGGTTATGCAGCCAGACTTTGTCTCCTTCGTGGATACCTCCTTCTGTAGCTTGCGTATCGTACCTTTTCTTCATCCTATCGCTAGCGATCTGGAGATTCGATCGAACCAGCTCGTGTACGTCGTCCATTCTTTTTCTCAGCTGGGTCACGTAATCTTCACCAGCTATGTCTTCTCCGGGTCGGCATCCAAATTCAAGGTCGCAGGGTAATCTCATTTCGCGTCCGAACAGAACTTTTGCTGGTGTTTGGCCGGTAGACTCATTGATGGCGGATCTGTAGGCCATCGCAAATAGCGAGAGATATTGGTCCCAATCTCGCTGATGGTTAGATACTACTTTAGACAGGTATTTGCCAAGAGTTCTGTTCATTCGCTCTACCATTCCGTCCGACTGTGGATGCAAAGCCGTAGTTCTCGTTTTCTTTATACCGAGCTTTTCACAAACTTCCTGGAACAGCTGGCTTTCGAAGTTCCTGCCCTGGTCGCTGTGTATTTCCAGGGGCACTCCATATCGGCAAATGAACTCATTCAAAAGCACGTCGGCAACAGTTGCGGCTTCTTGGTTTGGAATGGCATACGCTTCTACCCATTTTGTGAAATAATCCATCACCACCAAAATGTACCTGCTGCCATTTGCTGTCGGTGGAAACGGTCCGGCAATGTCCAGGGCAATGCGTTCAAAAGGGCTTTCGACATTGTACTGCTTCATAGGAGCCTTTCTTCTTCCTTGTGGTTCATTGGTCGTAGCACAGGTGGTGCACTTCTTACACCAGTCCTTCACATCTTCGGAACTGTGCATCCAATAAAACCGTTCTCGCACTTTCTGGAGGGTCTTCTTCACACCTAGATGTCCTCCTGACGGACTGTCGTGTAATTTCCGCAGTACTGCTGCTACCCTTGTTCTTGGAATCACCAACTGTATTCTACTTTCGGAACCTTCATCGTTCTCGATTACTCGCTGTAGCAAACCGTTTTCCAGAACCAGCGAGTCCCACTGGGCCCAATACGATTTCATCGTTGGCGAGTACCTTGAAATCTCCTGCCAAGTAGGTCGACAGTTTTCCTTTTTCCAATGTCGGATTTTCTTCAAGTCGGGATCGTTCTCTTGTTCCTCTTCCAACTTTTCCGGTGTCCATTCGTCGCTGGTCACCGTGGTTCTTCGAATGGCAGCTTCCTTAGCTTCTGTTTTGGTGCAGTGAGAGCACTCTGCTGGGCATGGTCTTCTAGAGAGTGAGTCTGCATTTCTGTGGCTTATTCCGGCTCTATGCTCAATGGTGAAATTATATTCTTGGAGCCGCTCGATCCATCTGGCGATTTGACCTTCAGGGTTCTTAAATTGCATAAGCCACTTAAGTGCGGCATGATCGGTTCTAATCACAAATTTCTTCCCATAAAGATACTGATAGAAGTGCTCCACGGACTTCACTACTGCTAGGAGCTCTTTTCTTGTGACGCAGTAGTTTTGTTCTGGTTTGGAAAGAACTTTACTAAAATATCCCAGAACTCTTGTCCTCCTTGAACCTGTGATAGCACTCCTCCAATTCCAACATTGCTAGCATCAGTATCTAGTATAAATTCTCCCTCTGGTAGTGGATAGCCGAGTATAGGTGCAGTAGTCAAGTGCTTTTTCAAGGTTTCGAACGAAGTTTGACAGTCTTCGTCCCAGCGAAACTCCCTTGCTTCCTCTGTAAGTCGTGTCAAGGGCTTAGCGATATCTGCAAACTTCTTTATAAATCGCCTGTAGTATGTACAGAGTCCAAGGAAGCTTCTAACTTGGTGCTTGTCGGTGGGTCTTGGCCACTTTTGTACGGTAGCAGCTTTTTCTTCGTCTACAGCTACACCATCCTTGCTGACTACATGACCTAGATAATTGACTTTGTTTTGAAATAGTTGACATTTCTTGGGGTTGAGCATCAGTTGGGCAGCTTGCAACCTTTTGAAGACACCTTCCAAATTCTTTCGATGTTCTTCGAATGTCCTTTCCAAGACTATGATGTCATCAAGGTACACTAAGCATGTCTTCCAGGACAACCCTCGCAATACGTTTTCCATCAGTCATTCGAACGTTGCGGGGGCATTGCACAGCCCAAATGGCATAACGGTGAAATGCCATAGTCCAGATCCGGTGGTAAACGCTGTCTTTTCTTTATCGGCTGTATCCATTTCTACCTGCCAATATTCAGGTCCAAGGTAGAAAACAATTTGCTACCGGCCAGCGTATCCAGAGTATCGTCGATTCTCGGTAGAGGATAGCTATCTTTCTTTGTTACATTGTTCAATTGCCGGTAGTCCACGCAAAACCTCGTGGTTCCATCCTTCTTCTTTACCAGAACTACCGGAGAGACCCAAGGGCTGGTAGAAGGTTCTATTACCTTGTCCTCTTCCATCTCGCGAACAATTCTCTCCGCTTCCTCTCTTTTGGCCTGTGGTAGCCGTCGAGCCGATTGTCTTATCGGTTTAGCGTCGCCGGTGTTAATTTTGTGTTTGACAGCTGATGTTCTTCCTGTCTTTCCTCCTTTTGGTACAAAAAGAGATCGGTATTGTAGCAAGAGTTCTCTGATTTTTTTCTTCTCTTGCAGGCTAAGGGATTGTCCAGCCACTGCTATCATTTGTTCAAATTTATTGTTGGCATCATTGGAAGTTGTTGTTTGATGAATTATTGACGCCACTGGTACGCAAGTTCCAATTTTGGTCTCCTTCTTTATAGTTATGGGATGGTCATTTACATTTATAATGCGTACAGGTATTTCTTCGGCAGTCATGACTAAACCTTTTCCTATCAGGATTCCTCGACCAACCTCTTTATCATGATTCCATGGTTCCATCATGACCGGTGTTCCTTCTTCGACGGTTCCTTGTAGCCTTGCCACAGTGAAAAATTCACTCCTTGCGGGTACAACTGTATCCTCCTGTACGGCTACATGAACAGTCTTATCCTCGTGTGGGTGAAGGAATACTTCCTCAGAACCTACTCTAATCACTCGGTTCTTGAAATCTAGCTGGAAGCCATGTAGGTTCATAATGTCCATTCCGAGTATTATGTCCTCTTCGATATCAGCGACAACGACAGTGTGGGTGAACTTCTCTGCGCCAATTCCCAATTGCACCGGTAGTTCTCCGTGGACATTGGCGCTTTCACCTGTGGCAGTCCTGAGTCGCAGTCTCGTCGGTAAAAGTTTTTTCCGGGTGTTGACAGTCTCGGGGCGAATAATAGTCCTCGTTGCTCCAGTGTCCACCAATAGTGCATACTTCCTACCATTAACTTCACCATCCACGTATACACTATCATCGCGACATTTCAGAGAGGCTATTAGAATGAGAGGGTCTTTGGAAGGTCTTCGGGTCGAAGCTGCCCTCTGAAGGTCGACCCTTCCTAGTTTTCCTGCTGGGCGTCTTTGTTTGTAGCAGTTCTCGGTCGCTTGCACGAACTGCGTACATGTCCCATTTCTCCACAATTCCAGCATCTCACAGCTTTCGATTTTCCGTTTGAGATGCTTTTCATCATGTTGACGAGCTGGTCAAGCTTGTTCTCCACTTCTTCGTCTGCTACAGCCCTCACCTTGCCGTATACTCCGGAAGCCTGTGTAGCTGCTTCGTACTCCAAGGCTGCAGAGAGTACGTCAACCAGTGTCTTATGCCGAGCCAAGCGTAGAGTTCTCTGCATTTCATGGTCACGAACTCCGTCGATGAATGTCTGTACCCCTAAACATTCCATGACATTCTCCGGTGCCGATGGATAGGCAAACCGCACCAACCTCGCAATGTCTGCTTCGAATTCCTGCAAAGTTTCGTCGCGTTTTTGTTTGCGGTTTTTCAGCTGCGACTGGTACAGATGCTCCAAGTGTTCCAGGCCATATCTCATGTTTAATCGCTTTTTGAGTTGTTCAAAATCTTCGGTCTCTTCCACTGGAATGGTCTGGAGGATATCCATGGCGTCTCCTCTAAGGGCAAGAGTTAAATTCAACGCTTTTTCTTTCTCACTCCAGTTGTTTTCCTTTGATGCCGCCTCGAATTGCTTAAGATAGTTCGGCCATGACGTTTTACCATCGAATGTTGGCAGTTTCACTCGGCTGTTAATATCGTTTTCCCTTTTCGGTTTCAACTCTACTTTCTCTGCCAGTTCGTCGTTGTTCGGGGCTTGCCTAGTTGTAATATCCGGGTGATGACTAGTCTTCCTTTCGATTTCTTTGATTTTTTGTTCCATTTCTTGCCCCATTCTTTTAATCTTTTCTTCCATGGCAGAAATTTCATTTTTTATATCCGTCGAAATTTTATTTTCCATGTCCGACATTTTATTTTCCATTTTCTCGATATTTGATTTTATAGGGGAAATTTTATTTTCGACTTCAGCGGCAATGTCCTTTTTCATTGACAAAATATCGGCCGAAATATCGTTCTTCATATCAGAAATCTTCTTATCCATATTAGCAGATATATCGTCCTTCATAGCAGATATTGACGAGATTATGGTGGAGGACTCGTCATTGAATAAGAATGTTTCTGGATCCAAGTCTTCACTTTCCAGTGCTATTTTCAGTCTTTCAACTAATTCACTCTTCTTACCGGACGTTTCCAACTCGCGATTCTCCAATTCTGCTTTTAGTTCCGTCACTTTCAGGTCACATAGTCTCTTAGCCATTTTTACGTGATTATTTATTTATATTATCCCACTTCTGACACCAATGTAACAGTTTATTCTAATTTATATTTACAATTAATTTATATTTACAGATTTATATTCAAATACAGTCCTTATTTAATAATTTATATATCACACTAAACACACACTAACTATAATTTATATGAGAGTCACTTTATCGAGGCACGATTGCTTTCTTTCAGTATCAACACTAACTGACTAACTAACTCCGCTGCGATGCTCGTCGCCTATTTATACTCGCACGACTTGTTCTAGAGACTTCTCGAACTCGAAGTTTTGGTGGATGCGCCGGGTTTTTCTAGATGTTACGTTTTCCAGATCATTTTTGAAAATACGGCGGAGGAGCCATAGTCGTATCATATGGGAATTTCACTGGGGGCACTAATTGAGCACATTAATGCAGCAGCTCGCGTAACAATATAAAGGTAGGATTTTAAAATCGGTAATAAGTTGTTTGTTTTTTAAGTCGACTATGCAATTATAGTGTTCTAAAAAATCTGAGCCTAGTAGTCCATCAAAATCGATATCTATATTGCAAATAAATACTTTGTGTGGATTATTAGATGTAAACGGAATTAATACTGATTCATTGACTCTAATTTTTTGGTTAGTTATACCTTGAATAATAACATTTTCAGGGGATCGATTTTTATAATTTTGGCAAGTTTGTGGTTTGAAAATTGATAAACCTGCACCTGTATTAATTAGAATTTTGAATTTGTTTGTTGCGCCTTTAATATAATAAAGGTTTTTTGAATTAACCGGCAATGCATTTTTTATAGGAATATTTGTTCGGGGCAATCGGATTCTGGACAATTCAAACTCATAGTTTGAATCTGTTGACTGAGATCTGAGGTCGATAGATGATTTTCTACGGAATCTGGTGGTCTCGTTTGCAAGGGACCTCATTGAAAATCCTGATAAAAGGTATGATTTGGATTTAAGAGGTTATCTGAATTAAAATTATAAACAATTGCACTATCGAGGTTAAAATTATCTTCCCCAACATAGTTATAGTTAGTAATTTCGGATTCATTTGTATTGCAAATACTATCTTCAAATTCAAGGGCACTATTACCAGTATAATAGTCTTTTTCTATTCCACTATTAACAGTATAATAGTCAGGGGAATTAGGGTTCATTTCTTGGTAGTGTTCTTTATATTCAAGTTCGTTTTCAAAGTATTGGTCTGGATTTTCGAGATAGTTTTCACTATCATCAGTATAATAGTCATAGTTACTTTCAGGGTCATTTTGGTTAAAATGAAGGGTTCTTTGTTGATTGAAATTATTATTGGGTTGATTTCCCGGTCTTTGAGGTGTAAGATTCGGATTTTGTCTAATTACGGACGGACGATTTTGATTTTGGAATTGTAAATTTGACCTCTGCTGAAAGTTTTGGTTTTGTTGATTATTTTGAAATTATGGGTTTGGCCTTTGATGAAAGTTTTGAGAAGGTTGATTATGTGAATTATAGTCTTGGTTTGGTCTCAAATAACCGTTTGGTGGGCCTTGAGAATGTCTTTGACGAGTGAGGCACTCGTTTATAGTATGTCCTGTTCTTTTACAAAAATTACACTGTTTGGTTGAGATCTGGTTGGGATTACGTAAAGGTAAATTATTTGGAACGCGATTATTTTGAACTTTGTGATTTTCAAAATAGGTTAATTGAAGTTCCCTTTTGATTCGTGAAATAGCTGATAAGACATTTGAAGGATTACTAGCCCTAACAATTTGACCGATTTTTGGATCTAGTCCAGTTAATAAAGTATTTTGAGTTAATGATTCTATAAGACGTTTGTGCAAATTTTTGATCTACGCTTAAAAGTTGTTGTTTACTTATAGCTGAGTACATTTTTGCTTCTAAGGTTTGCAATCTTGAAACAAACATTAAAGGTGATTCATTTGATAGTTGTTTGAAGATCTTGAATTAGTGAATTCAAGTCGCGAGAATCTCCAAAATGGGAATCTAAAAGAGTTCTAATTTCTTCCCAGTTCAAAGGGTCGCGTGAGTTGACGAGTTCGGCAGCTCGCCCTTTGAGTTTATTTTTTATATGAAGAGTTAAGAGTACTCTTTGATCATTGTCGGCCATTCTAAAAGCCGTTTTACAAGCATTAATGAAGGTATTTAAGAAAATTTGATTACCGTCATAATCCGAAATAATGGAAAATATTTCAGATAATTTATAAGGTTCAACATGGGGTATTTGATTAGTTTGAGCGATTGGTGCTCTTTCGGGGTTAACATTATTATCGATATTCTTGGCGGTCCGAAGCAGAGGATGTATGGGTCTCCATCGTTCCTCTTAGCGGTCTTCGAAAGGTGCATATAGGGTGTGTTTACATACCTCCCAGAGACATGGCTGCATTAAACTTTTTCTGTACTAAGCTTATTGATATTTACTTGAATAATATTAACGATACTTTTGTCATATGTGGAGATTTCAATATTCCTGAAATTAAATGGTTATTGAACGAGGGAGATTATTGTAAGCCAAATAATTATATTAATCCTATATCTAGCTTATTAGTCGACACTATGTCTCTGGTTGATATGGTTCAGTATAACCCAAATGTGAATATATCTGGCAACACTCTAGACTCATATTTAGCAGTAGTTTTTCAATCAAAAATGTACGTCTTTCATCTAATCCATTAGTTCCCGAGGATCAGTACCACTGTACCTTGGAATTCGATATGGATATTCCTTTCAATATTTGTACTAGAGTTGTTAACCAATATCGCTGGAATTTTAAGTTGGCAAATTATCACGAAATCAACCGACTTTTATGTAGTGTTAACTGGGCAGCTAAATTCCATTCAATTGACATAAATAGAGCAATTAATCTGTTTTACAATATTATTGATCAGATCGTTCACTTACATGTACCTCAATATCCCAGCTATTATAAAAAATACCCCCATTGGTTCTCTTCGTCTACAATAAAAGTGATTGAAGAAAAAATTAATTTTCACTGTCGATGGAAGAAATACCATAATAATTTAGATTACTTAACATTCAATTTTTTACGAGGCAGATCAAAATTTCTAATAAATGAAGATTATAAAAAATACTTGAGTACTGTAGAAACGAATATTATTCATAATTCTAAATATTTTTGGCAATTTGTAAAAAGCAAAAGAGAAGCAAATAATTTCCCTAATAACTTGCTCACTGCTCAGGGCCCTACTACCGACTTACAGAAAATTTGTGATATATTTTCAGATTATTTCTCTTCTGTTTTTGTAAGTAGTGATGCTAGTAACTTTAGTAAAATGTATACTAACACACCACTGAATATTTCTAACTACACAATTACTCGTGAAACTATTGATAAAAAAATTGAAAATTTACCCAATAAAGGTCCTGGGCCAGATGAATTACCTACTGATTTTATTAAAAATTGTAAGGAATCGCTAATAGAGCCATTATTTTTGCTATTCAATAAATCTCTCAGTTCAGGTCAATTTCCTGATACATGGAAAACAGCCTTTATTACACCAATTCATAAATCTGGAAGCAAGAATAAAGTTGAAAATTATAGACCTATTTCTAAATTAAACATCTTTAGTAAGGTGTTTGAAAGTATCATTTTTGATTTTCTTTATCATGACGTAAAAAACATACTTAACATTGAACAGCATGGCTTCATGAAAAAACGTTCGGTAGATACAAACTTATTCCTATATGTTGAATACATACTTAAAAGTCTAAATTATAGGCATAACGTCGATTCTGTGTATACTGATTTCAGTAAGGCCTTCGACAAAATAGATCATTCCGTCCTTGTCTCAAAACTTTGTGAAGTCGGTATACATGGTAATTTATTAAGATGGTTCGACTCATATGTCAGAAATAGGTCACAGCAAGTAATTTTAGGTGCTTTTAAATCTAAGGCTGTGGTAACTACTTCAGGAGTACCTCAGGGGTCCCATTTAGGTCCTTTACTTTTCAATTTATATATAAATGACATCTCTAGTTGCTTTCAATTTGCTAAGTTTGTTATGTATGCCGATGATTTGAAAATATATCACTCAATTTCATGTGCTTACGACAGAGTTCGATTGCAAGAAGACTTAGACAATTTATCCGACTACTGTCTGAGAAATAATTTGTTTTTAAATGTCTCAAAGTGTAATTATATACAATTTTCTCGTTGTAATTCAGACTTGAACTACAATACATATGAAATTTCTAATAGCGTATTACACGCTGTAGATACTGTTAGGGATCTTGGTATTCTTTTAGACTCTAAATTACTTTTCGATCGGCATATTTGTAATATAACTAGAAAAGCTTATCAGCAGTTGGGCTTTATATATAGAACATGTTTCGAACTTCAAAATCCTCTTACCGTTAGAACATTATATATGGCATACGTAAATAGTATATTAACATTCGGTTCCACTATTTGGAACCCGCGCTATTCGGTCTATATTTCAAAATTAGAAACAGTCCAGAACAAGTTTATTTCATTATTGTAAAAGAAAATTTTATCCCGATGTGGATAGGCAACGTATTCGTTCTAATTTAAAAATAATTTCACTAGAGCATGGTAGGCAAATTGCGGATGTACTGTTTATTCATAAAATCCTCAATAACAATATAGATTGCCTTGAACTTACAAACTTCATAACACTTCGTATTCCCAGCCACTCTACCAGAAACAATTACACCTTTATCACTCATCAGGCACTCACCAATTATTTTCTAAATTCTCCTGCTCACAGAATAACAAATACCTATAATAAATTGTCCAGTATTGTCGAAATGGATATTTTTTACCACAGTGCAGATTTGATTAAAAAACTACTGAAAGACTATTTTTTGCAAACTTAATTTTTGTTTTATTACCTACTCTTGTTCTCTCTTTTTTCTCTTTTCTTGTATAATTGTATTTACTTTTATTTAATGTAGTTATATGATAATATTTATATTTTCTCTTTTACCTAATTTGTAAAATTATGTGTAACCATTAGTGGATACTTTTATGGGTTTGTCCTGTTTGTATCCCAAATAAATAAATAAATAAATAAATAAATAAATTGGTATTAGTTCCACTACGTGTTTCAGGCATTTTGATTAAAAGTAAAACAATCGATGATGATAGACTCGATACAAAAAATAAATTGCAAATGTTAAATTATGATGAAACGAGATGATTCTTGCGTTATTATTTTCATTCCTTCCTTGGCAGATGAAATCCTTGTCCGTAAGCGTTGCTACACCTGGTTAGCTATCTGCGTGTTCCTGGTGTCGGAGAGACCGTCTGCTTCGTGAAGAACTGGAGCTGGAACTTGTATATTCCTTCAAAGGTTTAGGAACCACCACACTTAGTTAGGCAACCCTTATTCTGAATGTGTTTAGGAATCCTACTGACTGAGCCACTGTTATATTCTCAAAACCACGTTTGGGTTTTCAAAAATGATTTTTATTTGAATAATAGTTGAGATACAATAATATAATGAAAATAGTAAATTAAGTAATCAAGAATGAAATTGTAACTAACTGGATTGCATTAGATAAATCTAATTTATAAGTTTTTTAATAAAACGTCAGCGTTAATTTTTATGTAAAATGCAATCTAGCCTACCGTAGAAAGTTCTCTCTTTTCAAGTTGTTTTTTCAATTCA
>CAJUYH010005753.1:0-22205 GCA_910591685.1 Galerucella tenella | reverse complement strand
ACAAATTTATTTTATAATAGGTTTATAGCAGCTTTCAGAAACATTTATAAACGCGTTACAAAAATATGACTTATTGTTTTAATAAAGTTTTATTAATATATTTTATAATTGTTTTCATGACAGTTTAATAAAATAATGTAGGTTACGCAATACTCATGTTTCATAAATGATTTTTAATAAATCATAAATCAATTATAAAAGTGTTGAGTAAACTTTATAAAGCAGTTATAAAATTAACCTAACTATTTAGGTAGGTACTATACCCATAAATTGGCACCGAAATTTTTTAAAAGCATGTCTAACGAATGGAAAAAAAGTAAAAAGGAGTGGATATTTTGAAAGAAAATTAAAACGTAATAGAGAAAGGGCTTTAGAGTCCAGTATTTCCACAACTCTAGCTAATAGCAGACCAGTTCAGTCACTTTTGGTGGAATGTGATTCATTATCTGTACAGGAAGATCTCACAAGCCCTTTGAAAGAGCTTCATAATCAGTCTATCCAGAATATTATTTATGACTCAAGTCACGAATGTGACGATGATGATGATGATGTTTTTCCTTACTTCGCGCAGAATGCCGAACAATGAACAAAAAAACAAAACCTTTTGTATTAATTTTCAATTTAATTCTTAATTTGTAACATCGTAAACTAAAAAACAAAATAGGTTATATTCATTGCGCGGTATTTTTCTGGTCCGTTCTTAACGCCTAGTTTCACTTTCAGATTATTCTGAATTCGGAGCAATGTCTTTTTATGAAGAAACACATGGAATGAAAAGAGTGCGATAGAAACTCGATTCACTCTGATTACTCTAGAATACCTAGACGTAAATGAACGTGACTAGACGAACTCGCACATTGTTTGAAGTGGTAACCATAGATAACATGTGGTAGCGTGTACTGTGGAAGTGGTTTGAAGACGGAGAAAAGAAAGCGGTGTTGTAAAGTTTCAAAATTTTCTGTAACCTCAACTATTTACTTTCTTCCTCGTATTTAAATCTTAAATTTTCAATTCAATAAATATTAGTAATAAAATAAATACGAAGACACCCTACTAAAAATATGCTTATGATTTATCGCTAAATAATGATATAAAGAATTATTGCCTTTCACATGATTATAATAATTGATATGTCAAATTAGAAATAAATGCAATAACAATTTAGCTCACATAAGAATAATTTTCGGAAAATAGCTAGGTTGGATAATAAAACATACCTAACAGTCGATTTAAATTTTCCGGTATATGGTTTTATGTAATCGAAAAGTTCGTTTTCTTACTGAATTAAATTTTATTAATTTGATTAATCTAAACTTTAGAAGTGAGTATAATCGGTACCTACCTACCAATCTATAGGAAATAAATAAAAATTTTAAAATCAAGTGTAACCCTATATTATTAGAATGTTTATTTTTCAAAATGTTTAAAAGACTCTCTTAATTATGGCAACAAAGCAATATGACATTTCTTTTATATTTTAGTATTATTTTGTTATGTGTATCCGGATTACTTTATAAAATGAAATTATTTTATAAGTGCTTTCTTCGTGACAAAACTGATTTATTAGTTGACGCTATAGTTTTTAGAGATATTTTAGCTTCACTGCATTGAAATATCATCAAACAAAATAATTTTAAAGAGTTACCAACATGAATTAAATATTTTTGAATAAATAAACACATTTCCTAAAGTATACAAGGTAAAATTGCTAACATTTTTGATTTTTTATTGTTTACATAAAATTTTAATTCATCAAATATATCTAAATATTTGTTGAAACGGCGGCGCTTAAATTTTTTACCGCAAATATATATATATATTCTATCAGTAAAGTCACCTTGGTAAGTAAAATTTGGTTGAAGGAATCTTTAAAATCTTTTAATACCTATATTTTTTGTGTCTCCATCTTAAAAGAAATGGCCATATTAGATGTGGCTCTGGAACCATGCATACATTCTAAATATTTAGTGAAATTTATAAGTATAAGCCAAAATGACTTTTATTACAGTTATAAAATAAAAATGTCTAGGATTAGCAAAAATGCTATAATATTTAGTTAAAAACATGTGTCTCGGAAATATTCATAAAATTTTAATACAACAGTTATATTAAAGCTTTGTAGATATACTCAAGAAGGTTAAAAAATATTTATAAAACTGTTTTATAATTAGTTATAAAATTGACATAATTGTGTTGTATAAGATATTTCAAATTATTATGTAGCGTATATATATCTGTTATATAAGTATTTTTATGATTAATATTACGACTCTTAGTCGACAAATATGTTTTATAATCCTGGGCCCTTTTCGTGTTTATTGGTGTCATATAAGTGTTTATAAAATATTTTAAAGCAAAAATTGTTATTTTAAAAATTATTATGTAGTAGTTTATATAACTCTTATAAATGAATTTTTGTTACTTGGGGTGTTTTGCATAGTGGTTGTAGGAGAAATACTTTTTCACTGATTTGAAATTTTTTGAAATAACTTCCATTTATCTAAAGGAAAAACAATTTAAATAACGATATGTATCAACAAAAATTAATTTGAATATCCAATTATATCTTGTCACGAAATTTGTATCACTAATTTTGTGCTTCTTATCTTGTGTCTCTCATTCGGAATATTTATTGGGGTCAACTGCACCATAATAATTTCAAAACTGTTGGCGGCATACAATAATTATTACAATAGTAAGGGCTTGAAGAATCAATTGAGGGCATTTATTACCGAGCTGTTGTTTGAATTTCGGCCTATATTTAGAATATTACAATTAAACGGAGTGGGGAATGAAACTAAAACGTATCTCTTAATGTGTTAATTACTTCATTAGCATATCGTTGACGCTTAACAGTTAGTACAAATTGCCAACTTCCTAATTCCACGTAATTCGCTTGGCAGTAATTATTAACAATTTTATCCTCGTAAAAGAGAGTTACCTACAGTGTTCGTGCGGCTGCTTTATTGAAAATCGCTTTGTTATTCGACTAGATTTTTGTTTGGAAACCAATTCAGTCAATTTAAATTTCTGATGATAAGTGAGTCTTTGAAGTCAACTGTAATAGTAACGATAATAACGCTATAGAAAATGAGTACGAAAGAAGTGGTTCTTCCGTTAGTAGTCGCGCAAGTTGTTTTGTTAATTTTATTTTGTGTTTTTGGAAAATATGCCACCAATATTTATCATTTGGAAAAATATCCAAGTAAGTATCTAAAATATTAACAATTCAATAGACTTTTTAACCGCAATAGTGTTGAAGATGAAAAGGTTAAGCGCATAGTTATATCCATAACATAGCTTTGAAGCGCCCCCTAAAAAATAAATTGGAACGGGTATCAAATTATTATCTTCCATACTCCAAAGCCATCATTTGAAAAAATTAAACGTCCTTTCATCCAAAATATTTCAAAGTAAGAAAATATTTTTTTCGTTGAAACTTTGTCAACTTCTATATTTTTAAAGTATTAAATATCTTGCAGATATGCCAATCCCGTTTGTCTTTGCTTTTAGCCCGGGAAGTAGTTGTTGCTTCTTAGTTGAGGAGTCTTAGAAAAATATTTTAAAAAAAATTATAAAGCGTTAAAATAATTATTGTTCTTCGATATCTATTCTATATTTTTAATTATCAATATTTTATTGAAGCTCATCAAATAGTAAAGTTTTGAGAGGGTAAATCGCTCATTTTAGTTTGGACCATTAATAAGGACCAAGCTATATGTGCATTCAATAACAATGAGCTATTTTTACTCCAAATTTAAGTCTATCGGAAGGTTTCGATAAATCTAATTATAAGGTAGGTCAATTATATCAAACTTAAAATAGAAACATTGACATTTGATTCTTATATACAGATGATTCGGAAAATAAAAAAAATAAAAAATAATTATAGTCCAATATAATATATTTTTATCATATTGATAGCACGATTTCATGCAAGAGACCCTAAAATCGCAATAAACTATAGGCGGACATTGTAATTTAGGCAGGATGAAATAAATCAATTGTATCTCAATTCTCCAAAAGCAAATAAATATGAACAGTAAGTGGGATATTTAAACGTGGAAACCTAAAAAAATGAAAAGATAAAAAGATACGACTGTGATGAGCTCTCGCCAAACGTTCATCGAAGGTATATCAACCGGATTATAAAATATTCTTATCTGAAAAGGACGTAGACTTATTATAACCCATCTCGGAAATAAAAACGGTTTCATATATCCATGGTGGATTATTAAGTTTTGTGTCCAAATCAACTGAAGATTACCAGGCAGAAATGACCGCCGACGTTTTTGAAGAGTTTTCCATGCATATGTTGGATTTAATTCCAGAACATTTTGTAATTGTTCCAGAAAATGCTAATTCAAGACTTGTCAACATTGCCAACAACTTCTTGAAAAAAAAAGCTGAGATAGTCGTTTGGTTGGATAACCACAACATCATATTCGAGGAGCATTCCGTTAAACAAGAATTATTACGAATTGTAAAAGTGTACAAATATGTAGTTGACGAAATGGCTTTAGAACATAGAATAACTGTGCTACGTGTGTAACCTGACCAATCGAGTCTCTAGTGGTGGGTTTTTCATCGAGAGGAAGTAATTTGTTCTCTCTTGGACATAGAATTTTAAGTATAAGTGCTCACTACTGCTCCTATATGAGATTCTACATACAAAAGACAAATATTTGCCGAACCTGTATTGCTAGTTTGTATTATTTATATCCATAAAACTGGTTAAAATGATTGATTCACACTTTAGATTAACGCTTATTTATTTAATAATATCTGGCAAGGACTAATTATCACTTGAGAAGATCCAAACCCATGCACAGATTCCTCAGTCGTGACACTGTAACTGGAGAGAATGAATTCAAGTATTTAATAAACTTGTTATCGACCAAAAAACAAATAACATTTCAATTTGTGTGTTGTGTTTACTTAAAGGGGTCAATTGAAAGGAGAGAATAATTGTAACCATTTTCAACAAGCGATATTGGAGTTTTAAATAAAAAAATTAAATGTATACCGGATGTTCAATTTGATATTATGTGAACATTTACAGATGTTGTCAATAAAATTACCGGAAAATAAATGACATACCTTCCATTTTCAAATGTGTCAATTATTCAACAAAGTGTTCACCAATATAATATTTAATTTTTTTCCTTATCATAACAGTTACAATAAAATATATGAAAAAAAAAGAATAAGAGCGGGAAAAAAACGCATCGAAGATTAGGTGACTATCCCACCAAATAATAGATGTGGCAGTCTCTGCTTATCAAATCAGGCGTTAAGTGATTCAAAGAACTATTTAATATTTTAACATTTAGTTCCAACAATGCTCGATACAAATACAATAATAATATTAATAGGTAACACAATTCTAACGACAATAACAATACCTATTGATATAATAATCAGAATAATAAACAATAAAAATAAAAACAAGAAAAACTACATTATATCATAGAAACACATAAAATAAATACTACATAACAAAGTTCATACGTTATTCGCGAAACAAAACTGATTTTAGAGCAATTTTGAATGATTAAATCGATTTTCTTTGTTTGGAAAATTCAGGCAGCTCGTTGTAAATTTTTGCAATTTGATATGTAACGGAATTTTTATACTATTCAGTTCGATGTGCATTAAAAGAGTGTTACTTTGCCACCTAGTTGTGTAAAGCAACAGAGAGCTTTCTTCCCGAATTACCCATAAGATTTTGTCTACGATCAAATGCTATTAAATATAGAGTGTGGTGAAGCCAAAGGAAGTAAATTCATCACAAATTCAAAAATATTGTGGTTTAATTTCCCAAGAAAATATAAAAAAGAATAAATTCATCACATCCATTATTGTACACATTCATAAAAAATCCTGGAACAATTCAAGTTGAAATTATTAATCATTCACTGCCAGCTTTTTGCTATGTTCACAATCATTGTTTATGTACTTCTCACTTTGATCCTTTTCGATTTTATCTCAATTTCACATCAGTTATTATTTGAAAAATGTTACATTGATACCTTCCACTATTTTGCAGGTACAGTGTAGTAAAAAATATTTTTGGAATGTGACTATTACTAAACTACATATTTTTAATTTGATATATTTATTGATTTAGAGATTTTTCTTACGAAATAGTTTAATTTCATGTTTTAGTATATAAATTTTGCCAAATACGGATCTGTTACTGTTTACTCTACAGCAAATTCACCTGGAAGTGTAAGATTCTCACTGCATGCGCGTTCCGTAGAGTGAGAACGAAAAAGGATAACCTTCGCTCTATGTTTGTTTAAAGGTACAATCGGAGGCACAAATATTAGGTAGTAACTTCATGTGAAAGAAGTTCAGTAAGTAGTTATTTATTATAACTAGAGCTTGGATTCTATGCAAAATGTTACTGTCATTTTAAACTGAAGTAACTTCAGCATTGCAATATTTTTCAATTGTTCCCGCATTTCACCAAGAAATTATAATAATTTGAAAATTTTATTGGTCTTGCCGGATGCAGGTAGGTATTAAGGGGATTAAAAAAAGAGCTATTAGCAAAAAACTGCAAACTTTTAATTAAATCCTTGTTTTTATTTGCATGTATGAAAACCTAATTTAACTTTATATTTTTGATGCATATTCAAACCATTCGTTAGTTATAGATACAGTGTGGAAACCACTTATGGAATAAAATTCTTTATGTCATTATTTTGGAAAATTATAAAAAATGCCGAGACACGTCAACTAACTGAATAATGTATGGTCAATTATGAATTATACTGGGTGAAATTTTAAAATTAATAATTTATTACACTTGAAATATTGGTACTTTTTTAAATTAGCTAAATATGGATTTATCAAAAATCTAAACCAACTAATTATTAGCCGTATTTGTATATTAAACAAAACCTGCTACGCTCATGAATTTTATCATCAATGCCTAAAAATTGCCTAAAAACGCCAATAATTAGACAAAATCGGTAAATAGTGTGGATTGTCTTAAATCGGTAAATAATATGGATTGTTTTCTATTCTGTCAGTTGTTGATGTGTTGACAGTTTATACTGAAAAAGTAAAATCTTTGTCAAACACTCTTTCCTTGTCGACATAACAATGAAATATTTTAATGATGATCGGGTACGGGGATAACTGCAGAAGTCAAGTTGAAGTGGCAAACTTATTTAATCACAGGTATCTCGAATTGCCTAATATTTCACAAAGTACCTACTGTGTCTAAAATTCATACACAATTCAGAAAACTTGGACATGTCAAACCATTGAAAAGAAAACCACACACCGTTGAAGATGATGTGAAAGTGGATATTTTGTGTCGAAGAGAATCCAACTTCAAGAACACGTCAAATTGCCCGTGAAAATAATGTTAGTCATACAACTGTTCTAAGATGTTTTTATAAAGAAAAACTTCATCTCTACAAATTAACTTTTGTGCAGGAGTTAACAGAAGACGATCCAGATCGTGGAATAGATTTCTGCGAAAGATTGATGAATAATATGAACAGAAATTAGATAGCTCTTGGTACCATTCTTTTTCCTGACGAATCAACATTCACATTGAATGGAGAGGTAAACCGACAGAACTGTAGATATTGGTCAGCAGAGAACCCTAGTTGTATGCGTAAGTCCACATACTCCAGTACCCTCAAAAGGTGAACGTTTGGACAGTATCATAGGCGACCATATTATTGGTCCTATATTTATTGATGGAAATTTGACAGCTGGAAAATATTTAAATATGCTTAGAAATGAAGTTATTCCTGCGTTGGCAAACTTATATCTCAACGCAATAGATCATAGCTTACCGAATGAAAATGTTTGGTTCCAGCAAGACGGGGCAACACCCCATTATGCTTTAATGATAAGAACTTATTTAGATGAAATCTTCCCCAATAAATGCATTTTACGAAGAGGTACTATTGAGTGGCCAGCTAGATAACTACATAGATACGGAATATTTCACCTCAAACTTTAAAAAAAGTTGAGGAGTAGTTCTATAGGAGACTGTGCTATTGCCAACAACTAGGTGGAGAACATTTTGAGCATTTATTTTAATGTATTGAAATCAAGTATTTTATTTATGTGTTTAATAAGTGTAAAAATAAAAATTTCACCCTGTATAATTCATAATTGACCATACATTATTAAGTTTGTTGGAATCGGTTCATTAATAGGATTTCAAAAATATGCAAATATACAGGGTGTTTCATAAAAAAACAACTATGGTATACTTGCGTGAATCACCCTGTACATTTACATTTATGTTTACATAACGCACAACTCAATTCAAAAGTTGACGTGTCTCGGCATTCTTTATAATTTTTCAAAATAATGACATAAAGAATTTTATTCCATAAGTGGTTTCCACACTGTATAATAAAAATAATGTTATAGTAGCATACAGGGAAAAACACGGTTTTCATTTATAGCTTGAGAAAACGTAACTTCATACAATAACTAAAAATATATTCACTCATAAGATTCCTGAAATATCTGATGCTGAATCCAAAGTACCTTCATTAGTCTCGCTCTCACTGTCACTATTAGATCCTTAGTGAATTATTAAATCATCAACCACAATAACGAAAGCTAGTTCCTTTACCAATCGTAAGGCTTAATGTCCTTCATCCGCACCTATTTTGTCGATTTCGTAAGTTTAAGTTTCAAACTGAGGTTTGCTCAACGTTATGAGATGGTATAAGTCATCTGTACATCAAATATTTCGGGTCATTAACCACTCCTGCATTTTTGCTTTTCTCGAAGTCGTAGCTGGCACTTTTCCACTTTGAATATTACGATACGACTCGTCGAAAACTAAAACACTATTTGGTGGTAAGTTTGGTATCAGCATATCCTGAAGCCATTTTTTATAGTTTTCGTAGTTCATGGTCATAGCGAAGGTGAGCATTTTTGACGAAACCAGGTTCACCGCCAGCACTCACTATTATTAACATCTGTCCTTTGGTTCCTTGGTTTATAGACCCTCGTTTGAACTGTCAGCTCAACCTTTCTGGTTTGTATAGCAGGGATATATGTTTTCTATAACGTTTCATCTGGCGAGAAAAATTGAGTCTCAAGGGTTGGATTTCAGGTTTTTCTATCAATAACTTTTTGTTGGTTTCAGTTTTTCTCCAACGGAAACTCATCTTTCCCATAATTTTTCGCAGGCTTACTCGGGAACCTGTATAATTATGTTCCTTCATACATTTTTCATGTATTCGTCTCAAAGTTGGAACTTGTTTTCCAGTTATATAAAAAATGGTAATGTATCGTCCAAATTAGTTTTTGCAGCACTTGTTTTTATTTTTTGTTTGGTGTTACAAATTGTGTACATTAACCGCCTTCCGTCAACTTCATTTCATTAGCAATATATTGAACACTGCTAAACTGACATGCTCCTGAATTTTTTCAAAGTACTCGTATTTTAATGGTTGATCACTTACAGCCCCTTTTCTTATAAAATGAATAACATTAGTTATAACTTTCCGTGTTCGACTATTTAAAATTTCGTCTTCGAGATTTGATTGAAGCTTTATTATTTTATCAATAATTTTTCCTATACTGTACGTACAGGACAGTCTGCCCGCCCGACGAATACGCATCGTGGGCTTGTACGTTTTAAAACTCTCAAGTGTTTGTGTCCTACGGTACAATAAGGGATTTGTAGACTTTTATCACCAAATCTTCAAGATACTGAGTCAACGAAATTATGTTAAACGTTCTTCAGATTTAATTGGTTTTAATTCGTTACAGAGCTACATCCTAGGAAAAACATCACGAGTGAAAACAAGAATTTTTGAATATAAATAATAGAATTTGAATTTCCTTCAGCCTGTAGAAATTTATTTTATAGTAAAATATCTACTGCTAGATATTCCTCTCACATGAAGACGATAAAAAATTGTGTAAAGAGGTTTAGCAAGAGACAGCTTATTGAAATTCCCAGTGGATTCTTATTTACTGCTGGCAATTTTCCTTAAATTTATTTTTCAATGTTCCTCCATGTCCACGTTATGATATTCGTCGGGTCTCGGCTAAAATAACATTTTCTGAAATATAGGAGCATTTTTGAAATGTAGTTCTTACATAAACAAAGTTATTACATCAACGAGTTTTTGAAGTTGTGAAATAATTCCATCATCTCATAAATACGTCACATACTATAGGCATGATGACTGATTTTGAAAACCTGCTCCACAATGTTTTGTTTCTTGAAAAAATAAAGAAGCTTTTTTGAAAACAATCCAAATTTCGCACCAAAACTCTAAAATATTAATGGCGTCTCCATTTCATGACAATCTCCAATAAATTCAGCTGCATGGAGCTTGCGATGCAGCTTACAAGCACCCTTTCAGTTTTACTTGCACAAAAAAATTGTTGATATTAAAATAGTAGGAAATCCCATAGCATGATTGAAATCGATCTGTGAAATTTTTTTTCCTACAACTACTATGCAAAACACGCTTTTCTACACAAATTTTTATACGCAAAGCAGGCCTTTTCTTAATTCTTTTGATAACCGTTGGAAAATTAATGCGAAAACTTCACGCTATGGCACTTTTCCGCTTCGAAATGTCAAACAAAGCTACCTTTGACCTGTCAACTTTTTTTGACAATTCAACCTAATAGTGAATTTCTTATAAGTGTAGGGAAAATCTTTAAATTTAAACCAAAAGTAAGTAAACTATACATTCCATTATTCATTTTAATTTATTAATTACAAAAACAATAACCTATTAAGCATTATTTTAGGAATAATGAACCAAGATCAAAATAATTTATCTTTTGAGTTGTCCAATTCGGACATTGCAAATACTCCACCAGATATTATCGAAAAGGCTCGAACTGCAACCGAAAATTTGTTCAAATTTTACAATTTATTATACATTCAACCTAATTTTCCTATTTATTTTTATATTATAAGCTCTTTCTGTCAAGTTTAAATAAAAGAACTATATAAATCACTGTATTTCTTCCATTAATAAATGTGGTTGTAGAAAAAATATTGTGTACAACCTGTGTACAACGCAAATCACTTTGCGCACTAGTTGTACAAACTACTATTTCCGCCCCAAATTTTTTACAGCCGGTTCTGATTGATTGTTTAAACACTATGACGCCTAAATTGCTTCATCATCAAAATTTCTTTATAATGACGTATCAAAAAGTGAGGGGTGGTTGCCAAAAGACTGTTAAGTGAAAAAAAAACTCCTGATTCGTCATTAGGAAACAATTTTTATGCCATTCACCACCGTTTTTACACCTACTGAATTATCTTGTGAATTAAGTGATATATTGCGTATGACTTGGGACACCTTGTATATGGAAGTTCTGTATAGTGTTTTATAGCCAATTAAACTATCCAGTCGCTATTTATAAAATGACGGTTTTTGTAATCCGGCTATGATAAACATTTTTTTGCTATTATTATATTATATGAGTCCACAAAGAATATCAATAATATCATTGTCTAATATAAAGATTTATATTAGACAATGATAATATAAGTTGTATAACCTAATGGATTTGAGCATTTGGTCAGTATCTAATCATAGGTATATTCAGCTAAACAATATTTAACTTTTGGTCACTTGCGTATTAATGTAGGCAGAGCTGTTGTTAAGGAATCAGTCAGAGATACTCTGATATGGGCAGAATTGGAAAGAAATGTGAAATTCGCCATATTGGTTTTGTTTCTTTATAAACAGAACTCATTTTCAACAAGTACTGTTCCAAATTGGCATCCATTGTTGCATAATTTATGTCAGTTTGTCCCGCAAACTGGTAGCCTTTGCCCACAAGACACGGACGCCAATAATACCTGAGCTACTCTTTAGGTGTTTTCAAATACCTTGTCCAGAAAGTGGAAGTTAAGAATATTATATCTAAAATTGAATTTATTAAAAATTTAAATGCATCTTGATATGAATCAACTTTTTAAATATAATTCACTAACTTATCAATACATCAAATTGAAATATTTATTTTGTAGCATTACCATGAATAAAAATTTACCATTACGGAAGATGAATATATGTCTACAGACGTCATCATTCATTAATACGTTTGGGTTGGGCTCAACAGCCCAGGCACTTGAGCTGAATCTTTATAACATTGCCCATGTTATCTACCTACCTCCATTCTAGATGCTTCGTGTCTTCTATATAGGCCACCAGTTTGTCTAGAAGAATCTTCAGTAGTTGTGATGGTGGTGTTATTTCCACTCCAGAGTGCTTCCGTCTGAGTTCTTGTGAGTTCTCACAGAAGCAGAGTATGTGAGTGGGTGTTTCATCGTAAAGTTCACATTTTATGCACATAGGTTAACTAACTTTGCCCAACCTGTGCAGATGCTTCCTCATGGTACAGTGTCCAGTCTGTGTGCTGTGATCCAGTCACAAGGTCGGTAACTGACTTCAAATTTCTCTCACTCAGTTTTAACAGCCTGGACGTGAGTTCCTTGTCTAACTTATTCAGTAAACTCTTAGTATGGGGGTGACCTTGTGTCAGCCTCCATTTGAGCTGGTGTTCTTAACTAGCCAGTTCCCGATTCCCCTTCTAATGTAATCCTTTGTGATTCCAGAAAACGGTTTCGCACCTGTGAAGGCTACTTTAGAGCCTTCTTTAGCTAGCTGGTCTGCTATTTCATTCCCTGCAATCCCCTCATGTACCATGTTTTTAATTAGTCGACATATATCATACGATCATATATGTGGGCCTCTTTCTTATGGTCTTCACAGGCACAGATTAGATTAAAGTTTGATGGTAGGTCGAAATCATTTTTCAAATAATCTATTTCACGTGCATATTGTCAACGAAAAGTGCAGAAGTAGCTACTGATGGAAAAATATCTTCATAATATGTTAGATAAAACACAACTTTATAGTAAAATACTTTTCCTAGGTATGATTCGAATAAAGCTGTAAGCATTTGTTATGACTCTGAGTGTATGCCAGAGTTAGCTTTCACCTTCAAGGTTATTTATTTTTGTCCCTCCAACATCAATGGATTTTGGCTGGGCTTCATTTTTTGTTGGTGTGTATTCTTTGGTCCTGTCGCCACGCACCGGCATGCGTTCTACGTTAGGTGAAATTGCAGTGAACGGGCATATTACCAACATAGGCATTTTACCATCACCTACCTCATTATAAGTTTATTTTTAGTTATATTAGATAATACCTTGTAAACCTTTTGAATCCTAAATGAATAAATGTTAACCACAAATTATTCCACGGACATGTAAGACACTCGGGGTTATTATTGAACAGAACATTGATGTTAGGAACCGTCCGTGGCGCAGGGCTTCGTGTCGATATAATAAAAGGTATTGGAAGCAAATTGAAAATATATTGCGCTTTTTTATATTTCAAAAGATTTGATATAAAAAAACACTGAACAAATATCGATGCTCACCCACATGCCACTCAACACAAGACTTAAGGTCAAGAAAAACATTATTTTCACTTACTAGCGATAATATCAACCTGTCTAGGAATTGAAATAATATCAAATTGAATGAGATCTTTGTTTAATAAACATATTTAATCAATTTAATGTAACCAGTAAATGGAATTCAATATACAGAGATAAATTCCACAGAATTAGTTCATAAAATATATGAATAAGTGCATTCACAACGTTAAATGAAATGATAGAATGAACTGTCAAAATCAAACCGTTGTTTGTTATATTCCATTTTCATCAATTGAAATATGATAAATGGACATTATAGATAAATAGGAAATGGAATGTTTGTTAAAATGTCAATTACTTGCAAACATATTCAGCAAATCCGTTACCATGCGTGAGAGGTAAAAAATATATAGGTACATTATATAATATAAAAATATAGCTCAAGCTGTTCCACATTTCTACATTCTGAAAAAGATTTTCTTGAATAAAAGAAAAAATTTTTAGGATAAACAAATCTGAAGTTTAAATAGAGTCAACCAAACAGAGGTGTTAAGTTAAAATTTCGGTTTGTTTAAAATTTCAAACAAGAGTTTGGTATCATTCAAACTAATTGTAGTGTTATATAAACATTCAGGTGATTAGATTTAAGGAAATTATATCTTCAATCCAAACTCCAAGCTGTTTACTTCAAACAATTAATATTTCAATATAAACAATTAATTTCTTCAAAACGTTATGACCATCTCTTGTTTTGAAACTTGAGTTGTTTATTTTAAACAACTACAAGTTTAAATGGAACAATACATTTTTTAAAACTTCAAAATAATTTCTTTTGTGCAAACTCGAGTTGTTTAGTTTAATTGATGTAAATCAAATAATCCTTTTATTATGTATTTTTATAATGAGTCATATTAAAGAGCGTTTGTGCAGCATTGACAAAGTTCTACAAAACTAAAACCATATTCGAAAAGTCTAGATTACTGAAAAGGTAATTTAAGTGAAAAGTCTTGCTATCTGTCCAAACATATTTATTGAAGAATTATATAACACAAACATAGAATCATTGATTTTGAGTACTACTACTACTTGTAAACACGTGTCGAAATATACAAAACTTAAAAAGTACCTACATACATAGAGACGAATTCAAGGATTAATCTATGTAGACAACTAACCCGGTTAGTTTTGTACTGGGATACTATTATTGCCACTCAAAACACAAATATATACATAGCAGCAAAACACTCCTTTAGGTGGGACAATTCACACACATCCAGTAAATCCATAACTTGGCCACAGGTTAATGATAAGATCTTTTTTAATCTGTGACTTGGCAGTGAATGTTCAATTTTAAAATATAACCGTTGTATGCATACAATCCATACAAAACACCATAATATAAATAAATTGAACTTTTAACGGGTTTTGTGTCTGATCGTATGCATACAATACCTACGGTCCACGATATAAACACACCGAGTACAGAAACAAGGGCCGAGTACCTACTTACTTATTATCTGCAGTCCAACTACTACTATGACGAAACGAGAGGGGTGAGGTTTTCACGTTTCAATGCTCGTGATTGGGTCTTTAATTTCTTTGAAACAAAGAATTTACAAATGTTTTTTAATTTCAAAGAAATATATTCTTTGAACCAATTATATGCAACAATGTAGAATAACATTATGGCATCTATACTTTCAAAGCAATGATTCATTATCTATAAGATTTTATATTTTGATTTAAACAAATTTATATATTTCCAACAAATATTTCCTTTATATTTAATAATTGCCATATTTGAAACAAATAAATGTGAACTTTAATTTCAAACAATTCATAATCTATAAGTATTTAAACAGTTCAAATTTCTTCATTCAACACCTATTGCTTTGAGTTAAACAACATTTGTTATTATTATAAAATTTTTATTAAATAAATGTAATTGTTCAATTCAAACCAACCGTTTTCAGCGTAAATGAATATTCTTTAAGTTAAATAATTGCAATATTTGGAAGAAAGTTATCCAAATAGTAATTGCAAACAATTTATAATTTCAATTCAAACAATTTGAACTTTTTAATTGAACACTTAATTCTTTTGCATTTATTACAAATTGTTAATTCTAAACAAATCATTTTCAAACAAATACGTTTACTTCAACCAAACAATCCTTTTTCAGAGTGTATCTGATTCATTTTAATGAAAAATGGTTTCATTTGTACCGCCCAGTTAAACTTGGAATCAGTACTACCGAATGTACTAATTTGTTGTCTAATGCAAAGAACACGATATCTAGTATCATCTATAGCCAAAATCTTGAGTTTGAAGATTGTATATTCAAGTTTTACACTTATTACCTCTAAACGTACTATTGCATCAGGTATATTGATAGAAACAAGGAGAACTCTTTTGATGAACTGTACGTGGACTCTTTCATACCTGAGACCCCAAACAGGTACTGAGTTGAGCATGAAACTCAAACAACTTAATTCTTGTATACCAGGAGTCCGTATTCGCCTCAATTAAAAGTGGCAATATATCCAACGGCTTGCTTTCCTTTGTTTGCAGTAACTACTGACAAGTCATGGAATACACAAGAAGATGCCATTTTTACACCTAGGTACCTAATTATATTTATTCACAACTTCAATGGGTTGATTGCTATAATGAAATTTAAATTTAAACTTTTAAAATCCCCCTTTTGAAAATTGCATAACTTTCGTCTTTTGTATATTAATGGATAACAAAAAGTATGATATCACTTATCACTTCGACTCTGTCTCTTCGTCCAGGCAATTGCTTGCCTCGCTTTGATCTTCCTATTTTCCAAAACATCCAAGTTTCCCCCATCGTTTGGACTCTTTTCTGTTGTAGTCGCTTACTTCACCTCGCCATTCACCAATAAACTGACGACTTTTTCTTTTTTCGATGCACTTTTTTTAGATACTTTGTCACCACCACTTTTCTCCTTCTGCCATAACCTTCGCTGTGACAAGTCCTTGTATACTGACAGGTGAAATAGCAGCAAATAAATGTTTGCAAACTCTACCTAACCAGTGCTTTTTACGTGCTTCCCTTTTCTTCTCGCCATTTTTTCTCTCCTAGGCATTTCAAGCCCCATCTGCGGAAAAATTGATAGTTAGCTGGATTTTTGTATATACCTTCACTACGGTGTTGTTATAAAGATGTGAAAAATTTACATCGATATCGCGCCGGCTGAAAAAGTTATGAAGGTCAAAAGGTCACGAAAATCAGTTTTTCGCAAATATCTCGAGACCTATTGCTCGGAGGTCAATAGTAACCGTTATAAAAATTGTCTGTCGCATTTCTCTGTAAAATCAGCCGTTTTTGGAGGACAGCGCTGCGAAATGCACTCACATACGCTATTGTACACCGTACACCAAGGCGTTGCGAGACCTGCCCCTTTATACCTGCCACAGCCTGTCGGACTGTGTTGATGTTGTAGAAGTTAGGCGTGGTCTACAAACATTGAAAAATGCTAGTGTCGCTAGCTGTCGGAGGTAATAACGGCTATTGCCAATAACGACTTTATTACCTCCAGCACCCGATGATTTACTGAGCACCATCTCTTACAATTGTACGAAAGGTTGTGGTGGTAAATGTGGATGCAAGACATTGCCATGGCCAGCCATGGCCAGTCATGCTCAAACGCATAGTCAACAAATTATTAAATTAATGGAGATGTAGAGTTCAATCTTGAAATGAGTCCACTTGACGTTTTGACAGCAACGATTACAGATAGAGAAGCTGAAGATATCGACAATGAATAGAAAAAATTATACAGTGTGTACCAACCTTACGACAAACTTCGGTATATGGGTTATTTTAAGAGATATCAGAAAATGTTATTAACAAAAATAGTAGATGTCTTGAAGGTCCATATTTTGAAATTATTACAAAATAACTGTGTTTTTATTAACTTAGGGTATAGGGAATGCTTGACAAAAATTAAAGTTACATAATCGAAGATTCTATTTTTGCTATAAAATACAGGGTGTTCCATTTGAAATAAGAAAGAAAATGACATAGGTTCGAGTTTCCGTTCACCCTGTATAGAAGAAAGAATATAATTGAAATTTAATAGGATACGGAGATATTGCATCATATTACAAAACTCTGTTTGGCAAAATATATTTTTTTTCTTAAACGTACAACAAGCTACAGAGCGTTGATTTACCTACGATTTTCACATAAACGTGTCCATATCTTTTGAAGGACTCTGTATAACGTGGCAAAACCTCATATCAAAAGCTTCAAAAAAATGTAACCAATCCGAATTCGGGATAATATACAGGGGTTTCCATTTGATAAATCATATGTTTGGTTTGTAACGGAGTTATGCAGCACTCTGTATAGTTCGATATAATTTCAAATGTACTATTTTTGTTAATTACATTTTTTGATATCTCTTAAAATAACCCTTATACCGAAGTTTGTCGTAAGATTGGTATATATACTAAAGTTTATTTTTTTTTTCTTTAGAATTCCAATGAAAAAATTATTTATTCTTGAATAAGAAATAATTTTATTGAATATCATAGATTATGCCTACGGGGAGTACCATGTAAAAAAACGCGCCTTGAATTCTACCTCATAGGTGGTGAGGAAACGGGTGCATCGTCATAATATAGTTGCTTTCTCAGCGCTCTACTCCGAAAACGGTTGATTATACAAAAAAAATGCAGAACACATTTTTTGTAGATAATTTCACTAGGAACAATTTTGATAATGGCTGCTTTTGACCTCCGAGCGATAGGTCGCGAGATATTTGAGAGAAACTGATTCTCGTGACCTTTTGACCTCCATAACTGTTTTAGCCGGCACGATATCGATGTCCATTTTTCACATCTTCATTACAACACCGGAATAAAGGTGTATACCAAAATCCAGCTCACTGGGAATTTTTCCGCAGATAAAACCCTAAATGGCTGGATTATTCCTACTTCCTTCACTCACACTAATATCGTCTTCCATAACCGCCAAAAACTCTACCCTCTCTCCTTAAATCTTGAAGTACCGAAGGCACTAGACATCACAACATTAGTAAAAAACTGACAGCGAAGGCATAATCGCACTTGTTACGGACAGAATTGAATACATCCGCTTTTATTCTCAAAATTTAGATATAACCGGTGTTGCTGCCAAAAAGAGATTTTCAAGAAGATATATACGGTTTTGGTACACGGGTCGATAGACTTAAAACCCGAAACCAACAAAACATGACTTTGTGAATCTTTGTTTAGTTTCAATTTTGATGAAAGATTTTTTAAAAATTTCCCATTTAATATCAATTTTTTTTCCAGTGTTCCAGGATGTTCACGTTATGATATTCATCGGTTTTGGATTTTTAATGACGTTTTTAAAACGTTACGGATATAGCAGTGTCGGATTTACATTATTATTGGGATCTTTCATAATTCAGTGGGCTATGCTGTGCCAAGGATTTTTCGAACTCAACTCAGACTATAAAATTGAAATAGGGATCGAAAGGTAAGAGGTTTATGTTAAACAGGAAGATGAAAAAAATCTCATATTTGTCAGGCTAAGAGGAAAAACGTAAAGTTCCAGTTATCAAAGAGAAGGGGAACGTTTCTATAGATGAAAATTGTGTAATCGTGAATTACAATGGAAACTGATTGAATTCGTTACAGAATGACTCGAGACGCATGTTCGAAACAAAATGAAATATTGAATAGATGAGGCTTTTACTTGATGTATGTCCATACACTGATAAAATTATTTATTTGCATTAAAAAAATTTCCTTTTCACTCAAATAAATATTTGTTTCCTATGGTCCAAACTAATATTTATTTGATAAATTTTAAAAAGTTGTTTGCCATGTGTCTCCCTAATTTATTTAAGATAAATAAATATTCTATTATAATCAACTAGTACTAGTCAAAATCAAACAAATAAATATATTTGACCTTATCAGTTACTGAAAAAATAGAACAAATAATTATTTGCTTCAAATCTCATCGAAATAAATATTTATATAATCTTATTCAACTTGCTGAAAAATGAAACAAAATAGTTATTTGGCCAAATCCACTCGGTTTAAAATTCAAAGACATATTTATTTGATTTAAATGGCATACAAATAAATATTTATTTCATCATACTTTCTGACGAGAAAATATCAAATAAATATTTATTTCATCATACTTTCTAAAAAGAAAATATCAAATAATTATTTATTTCATCATACTCCCTTAAGAGTAAAAATCAAATCAATATTTATTTACTTTTAACTGAATATTTATTTAACCCTAATCGCCCAATGAAGGAAAGAAATATATATTTGCTTTAAATGTATTTATAGTGTGTACAAAAAGCAACGTAACTTGCATAAGTAACATTTTCCACTGGGTAGAGGGAGTTATAGTAAAATAATTGGTAAAAAAGACATAGCAACCATGCCATTGCATTGTGTATCGGTTGCAATATATGCATGTACTTGTTTACGAATGCTTTATAATACACTCCCTGTACCTAGTAGTAAATGTTACATATAAGTTATTTCGATTTCACGAAAAGTAATGGTGCAACCAGTATATTTCCAACTAACTTATGCAGATAAATCGATATATTAAAACTTCTTCTCTCAAAAGCTGTTTTTTGTAAACCTAACAAGTAAATTTCTAGTGTAACTTAGTTTCTTTAATAGTTTGTGTGTATCAAGGTAAAATGTAAAGTAGAAGAAATTTAAAAAATATATAGGAATCCGGTCCTGATACCTATACCGTACTGGTGTTTTGATATCAGCTCCTGTTGCTTTAATAATTTAGTGGTGGACATTTATTCAAATTTGTATTTAGTTTGTGTAAGTGTATCAATAACATTATCAACTTTAAGGACAACCAGTGAGTTATGTTTTTTCTTCTCCATAACCTGATTGTGAACTTGAATCAACACAGAAACTCTAACAGATAGGATATTTTTCAATTATCTTATCGCTTGGGCAGCCGGTTTTTATCACCGGACTGTTCAATAGCGAACAGGACCGCATTTAAACAAATGTCAATTAACATACCTTCAACAATCATGAATGTAGAAACGGCTGAGTCTTCTGACTACAGAAGTACTCAAACTATAACTCACCCCATCTCTCAACCTACCTACCCACTAGCAGAATCTAAAAAAGTTTATCCTTCAAAAGCACTGGCCCTCATATTTCCATCTTTAGACGGAGTTAAATTAGAAGAATATGTTTATGCACTAGGTCCTAAAGTTCAACCAAAAAATATAACGTTTGCATCAAGAATTTCAAACAACCGAATTTGCATATACTTATCAAGTAAATCTATCTTAGGAGAATATTTAACTAAAGATGGTAAAATATCTATAAATAATGAAATTATTCCAGCAAGAAGATTGATTACCCCATCCAGTCGCATTTTACTATCAAATGTTTATCCCTCCATTCCCGATGAGACATTAGAGGCGGCGTTAAAAAATATGGGCTTCAATTTGTTATCTCCTGTAAGTCCCGTAAGAGCGGGTTTTTCTAAGACGGAATATGGTCATATTGGTAGTTTTCGACGACAAGTGTACTCGACTCCTCTACAAGATGATACAAATCTCCCAGATTCATTCCTAGTCACCCATGAGAACACATCCCACCGTATTTTTATGTCCATCGACGGAATGTCTTGTTTTAAATGTAAACAGCCTGGTCACATAGCATCTCAATGCACAGTGATCTTTACTACTCCAACTGAACCTATTGCCCCAACTACTGTAACTCAAAGCACTACTTCATCAACATTGCTACCAGAACCTAAAACATTATCAAACTCTCAGCAAGTTAGTACTGTATCACACCCAACACCTCCTATTAATCCAACTCAACAATTATCTGAACCACTCATTTCGAATCAAGTAAAAAGGAAATCTTCAGATCGACATTCTCCAGAAATTGACAATGATACAGAGCCTCAATTTGTGAAACCCATTTCCCAGCCACCAAAAAAAACCAAAAATAAAAAACCCACACTAGAACTACTTAAGCCCACTAAGTCTTTTATCGACGATCACGCCTCTCGCTTTCCTCTCAACTTTGACCAACTTATCGATCTACTTGATAACTGCTATGGTTCCCCCAATCCCGAACTGATCGCCAAAAATTATACCGATGACTTGCCAGCATTGTGTAAAATGCTTGAGGAAATACACCCATATCTTTCTGATCGTAGTATTAAAACCAGATGCACTAAAATCCGAAAAAAATGTAAGCATGTTTGTAATCCTGAAACTACTGACACTGAAAGCGATTCATCGCAGGACATTTATTGAAAATCAATTATTTTAAATTTTATTTTTTCATCGCGTTCAATAATATAGTACAATGGAACATCAACGGTGTATACTCACATCTAGAAATGCTACAAATTTTAATATCAGAGCAAAACCCAGCAATATTATGTTTTCAAGAAACAAACTTCACAAGTGATAAGACTTATACTCCTAAAAATTTTAACGGCTTTTTTCTTAATAGTCAGAATTGTGGACGAGCCAGCGGCGGCGTATCAATTTATGTTAAAAAAGATATAGAATCATGCTCAATTCCATTAGTAACTAATTTAGAAGCAATTGCAGTTCGGATACAAGGCATAACCAAATTAAATATTTGTAATATATATCTCCCTTCCAATAAGGATATTAACATTGAGAGCTTAACCAATCTTATTAATCAGATTCCTCTTCCTAGACTAATTGTCGGAGATTTCAACGGATATAATGTTTTTTGGGGTTG
>CAJUYH010005752.1:0-22219 GCA_910591685.1 Galerucella tenella | reverse complement strand
AGTTCGAGCAATGAAAAAAATATGTCGTCGGGAATTAATTTGAATAATTGCAATAATTGTGTTATCCATATTTATAATAATTAATTTATTCATAATTTATGTTTTCAACTTGTATTATAACATTTTAATAAATAGAATAATTCTTTTTGTCACTAATTTTGAAATACATTTTTCGTCACCAATTGCATAAAATTTTACTTTATGCAACTAGTTGCAAAAAGTAAGACGTTTCATAATGTCAATCAGTTTTAAAAAGTATCACTTTAGGTATATGTCAAAATAAGAAAAAATTTTTTTCGAGTTTGCTCGATTTGTACAATGAAAATGGAATATTTAGGGAAAGTTATGTGGTCATAAGTTTTGCAAGTAAACAATAAAGTAAATGAAATAATTACTATGTTACGTGTGAATTAGGAATCACATTTGAATCATTAGTTGATTTGTGGTTTGAATTTCCAAATAGTTGTTTATTTGGACGCATTTTTTGGAAAAGATTTGCAGTGACCAATGAAAACGCCAGTTTCATCAAATTAAAACGCCAGTTTCATCAATCTGGTTTAATACGATTAGGAGCGCACCTAAATTCATCAAGCTAGTTTGTTGTACTTTGACCACTCAGTTTGACCCAATTTCAGATTGAAGACGTCAATCTACAGTTTGATCAAACCACTTGACAGCCAAACTGAAGCTAATTTGATCGTGTGACACAGCGCTGATATTTATGTGTTGACCAAAGTGTCAGATGTAAACGTACCTTTAGAATGTCTACAAAAAAAACTAAATGCTGATATTCTCGTTAAAAATAAAGTTTTCGATAAATAATGTAGGTAGTCGAGTGGGAAAAATTTCAATATTCACGCTTCGTAACACTCTCTCGAACGTACGTGACAAAACAAGAAAATAAAGAAATACTTATTAGCAAAACGAATCGGATAAAGCAAATGCTGACGACGTCGAAAATCAATCGGCAAACAGTATTATCTTGAATTTCTTGAATGATTAAAATTTATAGCACTTTCATACCAATATTATATTTAATTAGACTTGACTAGAATGTTTTAAGATATAACGAAAAGTTATTAACCTCAAATTAGGTGGTTTAAATAAAATTTTGTCATTCCATAACTGTCATCCTTCTTATGATGCGAACTTATGTTCGTGAAACCGGTCAAGGACAAAAATAAATAAAAATATATTAGGCTGTGGAATTTTTAATTATATTTTATTTAATTCACTTAATTAAAAGCAGTTCCACATTGTAAGGATTGAAACAATTCAATTGTTAATAACCTCAGACAATATAACACACAAGACACATCAGATGGCTCTAAAACCAATATTGGCTAAGGATGTGGAATTTACTCCAGATCTCTGAAACTAAACATTAAATGGGCGATGGGCTGTAATGTCAGCGTTGCTCAAACAGAGCTCACTGCTATCTACATCGCCGCAAAAGAGATTACCAAAAGAAACACCACAGGTAATAAAATTCACATCCCAACGGATAGTAGACAAGCGCTACTAGCCCTGAACAGACCACGTATCACATCAGGCCTAGTACTGAAGTGTCACCTAACCCTGATCGAAGCCTGTAGCAACAGTGAAGTCACTATAGGCTGGATCAAGGGCCACAGTAAATCGAAAGGTAACCACAATGCCGACTCACTAGCCAGGAAAGCAGCCTCCCAAAAACTCTTGGGACCTGGCACTTTCATTGGTCTGTTGGCATCAGCTATGATTGACCTAATAAAGGAAAACTCCCTTGAAAAGTTTAAGGGTAGATGGGACGATGCAGAAGGTTGCAGGCTTGCCAAGGAACTGCTGCAGTATCCAGACAGGGAAGTAGCCAAAAAATACGTGACTGTGAACAGACAGAATGTTCGGACAGCCACGGATATTCTGACTGGTCACTGCCACCTACGAAGGCACCTCTACAGACTGGGTCTGTCTGACACTTCACTTTGTAGAGGATGTGAACAGGAAGATGAACACATTCCTCGTGACACTCTCTCAATTTTTGGTTTTCTGTACTCGGTGAGTACAGGCTAACACAAGCCAGCATGAGGGAGCTTACTTCCGGCGACGTTATCGCCTACTTCAAACAAGTAAGCTGGATGACGAGCTAGAAGGAAGTCTGAACCTCAGAAGGTTGCCCAATGGGCCAATTGTGGCCTAAGTGCTGTGGGGTCACCCACCCCTCAAATTCTTACAGATACAGAACCGCAGACAAAATTCTACAAGAAAAAACATACCTTTCTACTTTGTATCATTCTTACCTACTAAATTGTTGTTCCGAGCCTAAAAGAATCTAATAAAAATATAAATGATATTACCTCTGACGATCTTTATCTCTATCTTTTCTTGTCGAAGTACACTTGATAGGGCTGTTTTCGGCGAAAGCGGTGATTACTTTTACCCCTGTAGCTCTGTTAAACTTCAAAGACATCGCTTTGCCTAAGTTGACTATATAACTTTTAGTAGCCGATAAAATCGGACACAGTTCTTTGTCGTCCAGTGTTGGAGAAATGATTAAATTACAAACCGTTCCACCGCATCCCCCTTTATGCATACCCATAAATTCATAACCAAGTAAAGTGCTTCTAACGAATCCTTTCTAAAAACGGAATTTTAATTTTTCAACTGTTGTAATGTCAAAATATGTACGAGTGAATATGAGTAAAATTCTGCATATTGCACCAATTCGCTGAAGCCGGGCTTACACTTTGTAGCAAGACCTGCTATATAGCAGATTTGTGTAAAATCTAGCAATGTTATATAAAATTTGCTAGAAGTAGAAAAAGAAACTTTTGAAAAGTGCTATTTAACACTGCTTCATGTAGCAGATTCTGCTAAATATTGCAAAGATTGTGTCGGTGAAGATCAAAAGAAACACGTACTACATCTGTCATTGGTAAATGTAGCAATGTTATACAAATATTTTTCGTCTAGCATCTGCTATACGTAGCATTTTAGTGACAGTTCACAGTTGTAGCCTCCTGTCGCAGCCAACTTCTCGCAGACAGTTATGGCATCTCTGAATTTCGTGTTTTTTCTTTCAATTTGTGGCCAATCATGCCAATGATGAATTTAAAATCTTCACTCGTCATACGTAAAAAGTTTTTGGAGCTACCATTGCCCCTTATTTCGCGTTTCAATGATGAATCGCCAGCGTCATCATTAAGGTCCCATCATAAATCTGTTGCACTGTACTTATTTCTCGAAGCAAGCGACGGTCGAACCCAAAACCTTCGCTTCCGTCTCTGACTTCCTAAGATCACCGTGAAAGCTGCCGCGAGCAATAGGTCTCTTCGGCGCGACATTTCGATACGGAATGTGAAAGAGGTTCTGCTACATATAGCATATAGCACGGAATCACTAAAACTGTAACTTTTTTTGTAGCAAAAGTTATATGGAAAAAGTTATATAGCAGGTTTTGCTATATAGTGTAAACCCGTCTTAAGTGAAGTAAGATATTTTAAACTACACTTCTTCTGCTGTTGTATTTCTAGTGAAAAACCTATGAGAGATTCATTTATTGACAAAGACATACTCTTAATTAATCTCACTGTATATCCCCATAGCATCGGATCTTTTTGTAGGTCAAAAGACTTCAGAGCATCTTGAAGTTAAGCCTGATGCAATGCTTCTTGAAAAACATTGCTTGTACCCAGGTTTTCTACTAGAATGTTTGTCAAAAACTCACAATCTTGATGTTCTATCGCTTGGTCTACTCAGTTACCGTTTAGGCTTCTTTTTCAGCTCTCACAACTCTCTGTTGAATCTCTTTTTTAAGACCACTACCTTTTCATTATGCCTTCGCAAATTTTTGATAGACAAATTGTAGAATGATCAAAGGCAGTCGACAATTTATGTCGAATGCGAGAATTTCATCACTTGCGAAATTTATAGGTTAACGTTATACATGTCAAAAGGAGCAGAATTTAGAATGGAGGCAATATTCTGCCACTTACTCCTTGCAATTTGAAAGCTAAAATTTGGGGAAAATTTTCCAGATAAAAGAGGCTCATTTCATTTTTCTTGCATTGAATTTATTAATGTTCGTTTTTGGTTTTGGGTGCAATAATTTTTATTGGTTTCAATTTCCATGTTTATCTTGTTATTCTTGTTCTACATTCGAGTAAGTACATTGTACATTTTAACTTCTAACAAATAACCAAATCATTACTGTCATCACAGATCATATTATAACTACTACTGTCATTTCATTATTTTACAACTTTACATGAGAAGTGGCATGGAACAGGATATAATATCGAAATTTTGGTGTTGCCAGTTCATGTTATTCGACAAAATTTATCTCATGCGACTTAGATGTCGAACCCATTTGAGAATGCCAGATGCCAATGTTGTGCGACAATTTCTATCGACATATGTCGAATACGACAAATGTCATTCGACATTCGAGAATAGGCCCCCTGACCGTTGCGTTACGTTATGTTACGTTGCTTCGTTATGTGCCTTGCTTGCGTGCGTGTGATCTCTCCTGAGTCTCTCTCGTTTACGAAGCAGCGATTCATATGCTTCGGCCGAGAATCGAACCTGGGCCGCCCGCGTGGCAGGCGAGCATTCTACCACTGAACTACCGATGCTACATTAAAATTATATGCAAAGCTGGTATTCGCAGTGCTGATGATCTACTTGAATTTGTTCGGATACATTTTTACCATTATTTCCATAATTTCTTTTTCGCGATTGACCTTTTTTGTTTATTTACAGCATCGGTTGTCAGGACGGTAGGTTGTGTTTACTGGTTTCTAAGTTTAACACGTCGGTAAGTGATTTACTTACCGTTCAGACGTCGAAAAGTAATAAATAGCATAAAAACAATTTCACCAAAATGCAAAATATATTTTAAACTGATCGAGAAGTCACTTTTGATATTTCGTTCATTTCGAAGAAATTTAAATTATTTTATTCGGAATTTATTTCAATACGATCGCGCAAAAATGGTATAAGCATCTCGAACGTTAAGGGTAATTACAACGTTTGCATGTAGATTCCTCTCCTCGTAAAATTGAACAAAATAATAGGAGGATTAAGGGCACATTTACTTTTCGAAATACAGGGTGTTGAAATTTTGAACTTTGAATGTCTTAATTCGATAACTTAAAAATGGATGGATAAATTGATTTGACATTTGGCAGGTTGTTTTTAAATGTAAAAGGGCATATTTTGATAGAAATAGTAGTTTGTGCAACTAGTGTGGATATAATGGCCATATCGCACGGGGACGAAGTTTCAATCGTTCAAGTGCGATATGGATAATCCACACGAGTCGAACAGCATATTTTTTCTACGACCCACTTAAGAAAAAATCTAGAAAATAAAAATTTCTATAAACTGTAATATAACTTCAAATTAAAAATTTAACAATTCAATTTTATGTTTCCACCAATTTTTTTGTGGTAAACGTACAGTTCTTGAATGTCCAGTTTGTATAATGCTACGGTTTTCCTTTTTAAATATACGATGCTGTTATAAGTAGATGTTGCCAGTCGGACTCCCTCATGAAGGGTACCGTACCATTATCTATAATAATGAATATTCTGCCAAATATTTCAAACGTCTACCTGTTGTCGTTATTAATATGAAGCAGAATAATTATTTAAAAATGAAATTAACAATAAGAAAACTTCTTCACGGGGAATCGTACCCGGGTCTACCGCGTGAGAGACTGGTTTGCTTACTACTCGACCACCGAGGACTATGCAAATTGTTCATCTATAACGTCAGATGTATTACATAATTTTTGCTTAAAAGGAACTAAAGCTCCTACCGTGTGTCCCGCGACACGTTCTACCTTTTTTTAAATTGGAAACGTTAAATAAATTTACTTACAATATTCTTATTAATTTCTTCAGTCCACGGCCTCGTCACACATTGTTCCGTAACATTCAAAATTATATCTATCTGTTTAAAGTGGGATTTTGTACTATAAAAGGCGTCTGGAATTAAATAAATTACTTAAAAACTGTAACCTACAAGTTCTCAGTGACTACATACTTCTCAATAACAAAACATTTTCCAAATCACTTCGAATAAAAGCAATTCTATCAGTTTCACAATCCGTACAAATTTGGCAGAGCTTCTGTTTCCCTTCCGTCTCGTTCGCGTCTGTAATCATAACGCCCTTCAATTATTTATGTGGTCAGCACCAATCTTTTAAGAAAAAATCTTACCTTAATACCGCATCTTACAAGTTCTTTGACACATACTATTCCAAAAGTGCTGGCTCCACCTGTTACCAACGCTACTTTATCTGACAGACCGGATGATTTTGGTGAAGATGAGGTGTTGCTTTCTCCACTGTTCCATGCTTTTATTGAGGCTGCTTCATCACAGGATGAGGCAAGTTTAAACGTTCGTATTCTGGAAAACATAATTAGTTTTGATATGACTCGCCTTCTATCACCTATTGTCATAAGTCAGTCTTAACTAAGCTTGGACACAAAATATTCGTATATATATATATATATGTTACGGTTAAAGTATTTACTTGGCTAGTATATAAACTAGTTGGATAGTATACAAACTATCCAACTGCTTGGTTATTTTGATGAAAAATCATATTTTCCCTAAAATAGCTACGAGTAATGGCTGGTTTGTATACTATCCAGCTAGTTTATAAACTATACAAAATGTATGGCTAAAACTCAAACCACAAGGAAATTACACAAATTAGCTAGCATTTTTGGCTAGTTTGTAAACTATCCACATTAGTTGGATAAAGTGTGAACCTGATATTGGTAGTAATACAAAATAACCAACGAGTTGGTTAGTATGTAAACCAACCAACGCGGAACCCCAGTTTCGGTCAAAGTTAACAATAAAACCTCAGTTTTATTTAAAGAACAAGCAATGGCATTGCTCTCTACTGAAACAACAGAAAATGCTCTCAATAAATCATTACCACAAAAATGCTTATCATGTTCTGAAGAAAACGTGTGTGACCATTGCCAGAATAAAAACAATATTAAAGCGATGAGGGATTCATGCCAGGGAAGTCTAAAAAGGCAAGCACAAAAAATGCTACAAACTTCTCGCAAGAAATTTAAACCAGGAACTGTCGGCATGTCCGTGAGAGTACCCATTCCAGATGTAGATCGAAGTCGGTCAGATCATAGAAATATATTGGGCATCATAATGAGTGTAGAAGATGAATTTTACCGAATTGGAACTATCCGTGTCCTTAAACAGCTCTATTTCCGCAACGAATTTGAAATATGTGAGCAACAATTTTTAAAGTTGGAAAATGTCAAGACGGACACCGAAATAACATTACGAAGTGCTGCAGGAAAATTTTCAGTATCGGGTTCAACCCAAACAGGATATGTGCGATGTCACTGCAAGAAGAGTTGTGCGAATAAAAAGTGTAAATATCTTGCGTCTGGATATACGTGTAATAGTAAGTGCCACAACGGTGCAACTTGCTCCAACAAATAATACTGTTCTTTATTTGGTGGTTTTAATGTCCTGAAATATTTTATTGTAAATATTTTGTCACCTAGTATTATTAGTTATATTTCTTTCACTTTTTCCAAAGTAATAATAGGTACCTGTAACAATCTTACATTGTACCAATAAATAAAGCATTTTTGACTAAGGATTTTACTATCCTAAACTAAATTAACCCAAGAGAATTGATTAGTTTGTTGAGTAATACATAATAACCAACGAGTTGGTTATTATGTATTACTACCAATATTAGGTTCACACTTTATCCAACTAATATGGATAGTTTACAAACTAGCCAAAAATGCTAGCTAATTTGTGTAATTTCCTTGTGGTTCGAGTTTTAGCGATAAATTTTGTATAGTTTATAAACTAGCTGGATAGTATACAAACCAGCCATTACTCGTAGCTATTTTAGTGAAAATATGATTTTCCATCAAAATAACCAGGCGGTTGGATAGTTTGTATACTATCCAACTAGTTTATATACTAGCTAAGTAAATACTTTAACCGTAACATATTATATATACTAAAACTTTTTGCTATTCTTGTTTTTCTACAAGTATATATTGAAAATAGTGAATATATGAGTGAAAATTTGACCAGCAGTAATTATAGCTTGTGTTGAAGAACTAGGAGTAACTATTCCAACAACTTGGAAATAGTTGGACATTGTGATGCTTCTTGAATCTTAAAATTACCACATATTTCCAGATTTCACCTTGTATTGTAACCAGATGTAGAAGTGGGAGAAGTATGGCTTCTAGATCATTGTATAGGTTAATTTTTTTAATATTCCCAACAGAGCATGCCCATTTTAATGATTTTGATCAAATGTGCATCTTTGTTTTTTGAAATGTATTGTTTATATCCAATATTTACATTATAGGCTCACAATTTTTCATATAAAAGTAGATATATATATGACTATACATTCCCAAGGGAATTGTAGTCACACTCAGTAGGTGTCTTGTCGATCCATTTATCATGGGGGATCAGTCCATTTTAATTTTTTCTCCTACTCCTAGATATTGTGATGTGACTTAATCTTTTCTACGATTTTACGCCACAACTGCCTATCTTTTACTTTATGTTTCGCTTCCTTCACATTCGTGATATTTAAATCCGCGTCTACTTGGTTTTCCCATCTTGTCTCAGGTCTTCCCCTAGCTTTGTCCATAACTGGTATCCATTCTGTTATTTTTCATAGTGTTTTATCTCCACTTTTTCTATAAATGTGTCCGTACCATCCCACTCTGTATGCTTTGATAAATTTTACTATGTCTTCCCCATTTTTTTTTGCACAATTTTATAATTCATTAGTCTTCTCCATTCTCCTTCTCCGGTTTTAACTAGTCCGTAGATGTTCCTCATAATTTTTCTCTCGAATATCCTTAATTTATTTTCTTCTTTTTTTGGTCAGATTCGCTATTTCAGCGCCATAGGTTACCACTGGTCGGATCGCTGCCTTGTATATTTTTATTTTTGTGCTTTTACTAATTTTCCTATTTTGAAGGTATCTGAAGAAAGCTCTATGTCCAGCTTGTATCCGCTGATCTATTCCTAATGTTCTATCGTTATCTCTTTCTAAGTAGACTTCTAAGTACTTGAAACTAGTCACAACTTCGTATTCGTATTCTCTTATCTTAATTGTCTGCTGTTGAAATAAAAGTAGATACTTACGTATTATAAATTCTGCAATGATTTAGACACACCAATAATTTTGAATACTTGCGCATGTTATTTTATACAACTATCTATAAAAAACATGTTGCTTTTAAATACTCATAACATTATAGACATACGTCAAAATGTGTCAATAAAAAAATTAAAAATCCATGTTAATTCACTGAAAACAGTGTCAAAAGTCACTTGTAAACTGATTCTCCTCTTGGTTCTCAATTTTAGAAAAACCTCAAGCTTTTTAAATACCACAAAACTATGAATTTTGAATTGAAATTTCAAGAGCGTATTCTCAAAAAAAACAATCCTCCATGACCATAGCTTGGAGAGTTTCTGGATTACAGCACTAGGCGTCACTCCTACAATTCAAGAGCTCGAAAGCTGTAATGACCACAAATCGAATCAGGGGAAATTTTTACGTATATTAGTGAATTAATGGCTCGTTTAAGAATCAACCAAAAGGGTTTATAAAACTCCAAGTCTTGGTCTTCAGTGTCTGAATTGCTGTGCAAGTATGTGAATGAAGGTTTCTTCCGTGCCACAGAATCTACGTTCTTGTTCCTCCGCTATTTTGAGCTTTTTCAAGTACCCATTCTGGCTCCAATATAGTAATACAAGGACTCTGTCGAATTTCTACTAGCTTTGTGAATAAAACTGCCTGTACATTTAGGAAGAAGAGCCAAATCTCAATATCGCCTTGGGGAGCCGAGACCTTTGTATTCAAACTGTCTACAGATAAATTGGGAGGGAATAATCATGGAAGCCAATGATTGGTCGCTTGGCCAACTATCATGAAAGATATTCTGGGCGACGCGACAGTTGCAGCGGCTGTCGCCCACTGTCGCCTGCGCGTTTCAAGGTTGTGCGATAAGACATATTATTATGGTTGAACTGGTTGAAATAATACCCTTTTTGGTGTGCGTCATCGCTTGTGACGTATATCCGGGATTTCGGCATGTCGTTTATTTTATTTGCTATTTTGACATATACCTAACCTTAAATTTGATAAATTTAATCATCAGGATCGTATTCAGCCAAATTCGAAAAGGTTATGCAATTAATAATCACCAGCTTCTTTTTTTAACTGAGAATACTTGAAAACTTTCAAAATACTGATTTTTTTCCGTGTATCTAGGCATATTTTTGTATTATTTAAATAAATAAAACAATAACATTAATATTCACTTTTCATAAATAATAATTGACCGTAAACAACAACACTGCCGCTACGAAAGGTAGGTCTGCATTCTATTTTAATCGCGTAATTTCTCCTGATTCATAGGTCGCGCTTGCGCGTTTTCTAAACATCAACTAATCAAATTTTGTACGTCAAAGATTAGGTTAATGTTTGTAATACATTTAAACGGTTTATTATTCTAGGTTTGTTCGTAGAAGAAATTTCCAATCGATTGTAAATTTGTCAAACTCTGACATTCCGTTTGGGATTCGTTGTAAATCGATTGGCAATTTTTGTTGTACGAACGGTGAAACGTGAACTTTTCGTTCAGCCTTTCAGCTTTTATATTTATCATTGAATTTCTTCAGAATTTTGGTTTTTGGTGAATATTCCATACATATTTCCTAAAAATATTGCTTTTGGAAAATTCATAAATTATTTCACTTTTGTGATTTGTGGTGGAATAAACTAATGATCCAAAAATCAAGATTCTTGAAGTATTTACCTCGACATTTGAAATTTTGAATTGTCTTTAAATAAGGATGACGGCAGTGCTTCTCTCATCGTCTGTCGACAATTTAGCAAGTTTGGAACTGTGCAGTAATCCACCAGTTTGAATGAACAAAAGATGCCGTTTTATCATAAGAATCTGGATTACTGCACAGTTTCCTGGAACACAGTTTCTTGGAGCACAGTTTTTGGAGTTCCTATACAAGTTCATGGGAATAACAGTTCCTTGAATGTCTGACTGTTTCTGGGTCACAATTTTCTGTGTGACAGACAAGTTTCTGGGTGACAAGTTCCTGTGTGACAGACAAGTTTCTGAGTCACAAGTTCCTGTGTGACAGACAAGTTTCTGTGTGACAGACAAGTACCTCTGGGACAAACAGTTCCTGATTAACAGGATTAACAAGAAGCTCCGGCTCCTGGAAGATATTACAGTTCTGGCTCGAGCGGCTGATGAATGCCTGCGTAAGTACTACTTCGCTACCCCATACAGGGCTATGATACGGGATAGAGAGTCGTGGGAAAAAAAGAGGAATACACAGCCTAATGGGACCGTCTGGAACACAGATGGCTCATGCTCCGGTGATAGAGCAGGGGCTGGAATTTACTCCAGGAACCCAAGAACACAGCTTTGTGTACCATTGGGTGAGGGTGTATCTGCATATCAGGCCGAGATAAATGCTATCTTGGAATGTGCGCAGATAAACCTAGACAGAGGTTATGTGGATCGACGCATAACCATATACTCCGACAGTCAGGCAGCAATTAAAGCCCTGAGTGGGTATACCAGCAACTCAGGACTTGCTAACGAATGTCGAGAACGACTTGCTAATCTTGCAAGGCGGAACGTGGTGCGGCTAGAATGGATTCCAGCCCACTCTGGTTTTGAAGGCAACGAGATGGCGGATGCACTGGCTGCGGAAGGGGTGGCAGCTCCTTTCTGCGGCCCGGGCCCGACCCTGGGCCTAACAAAACAAAGAATACGCAAGGAGACGAAGAAGTGGCTGAGGAATCAGCACCTCGCTCATTGGAATGCTCTGCAGGGTCCTAGACAATCCAAACTTCTACTGAAGGGATGGACTGATGGACACACCAGGGCAGCCACTGAACTACCAAGGAGTAGACTATGGAAGATAGCAGGACTCCTAACAGGGCACTGCTGTATGAGGAAGCACCTCTACAATCTAGGAGTAGAGGAAAGTTCCCTATGTAGGGGTTGCGGCATGAAACGTCAGTTCATGTTCTCTTAGAGTGTCCACACTGGGCTGTATTACGCAGGCGAATCTTCGGAGTCACTGTCATGGCTCCTGGAGATACAAGCAGGCATCCACTGAAAAAGGTTGTGGCCTTTATTGAAGGGCTCGGCTTCATGGATGACTAGGTAGCAGGATTGGCACAATGGGCCCGCCAGTGGCCTCAGTGTCGGAACCTTGGCTTGAGTTGTCCACAAGGCTCGCCTGCACATTTAGTAGTAGTAGTAGTAACAGGAAGCTTCCTGAATACCGGTTCCTGTAGACAATCCGTAGTACCCACATCTTCATCATCAACATCATTAACATCATTTTCATCATCAACCCTTTTCTATGTAAATTTAAGGACCGTAATTATATACATTTTTTTTACTCTGTTAGTTTTATTTCTCATACAGAAAGTTCTTTTTTTTAAACAGATTAAAAGTTAGCTGACCTTTAGATTTGATTTTAGTGGCGCCCTAAAATTGCTTTCTCTTTTTTTTTTCTAGTTTTGCTTAAGTAAATTATTTTCGTTATATCAATAAGGTAACAAAGCCCTGCGAACTGGCTTAGTGCACCTTCAAATTTAATTGGTTAGTTAGGCAAGAACCTGCATTATTCACTTTCAATTTTTTTTCGTCGTTCAACATCATAATCTCATTTGCGAAATTGAGCAACTACTGTTTCATTGGCGCTCAACGTCAATCAACAATTTGGTTTCAACGGGTGAAACATTTTTACAATTTGACAGTGATATCATTGATAAAAATGAGCTAAAAGTTCATCATCACTTGAAGACAAGCTGAAAAAATATAAATAATTTTGTAATGTGTGTGTCATTCTTTGGCCATCCTAATAAGAAACCAGCGATTCTCAAATGTCCGGTATTACAACATACAAATTATTTTACTTTTACGTTTCATTTTAGAAGGAACTGACTGGGTAGCTATTTCCATGTTTTTTTTACTATAATAAAAAAATAGTAAAAATTTGTCACTTGCTACAGCATCACAATACGCATGGTATCATTGTTCAAACTGAAAATTTGATCCCGGTCAGTAGATTATTCTGATAGTTGGCAACTGATCCAAAACCGCAAATTTTTTTCTTCGAACAAGGGATTTTTAAATCACCAACTGTCAAATTGTTTCTACGAACGCTTTTTTTTTTAAATGCGCATGCCTCTGACGGTTTCTGATAGTTTCTGACTGTTCTACGAACAAACCTATTGTGATATTTTGATTAGGATTAATCACAGACAAGCCTTTTTTCCATTTCTTCCTATGTGTTGGAAGGTCAACAACAATTGATGACGCACACCAAGAAGGGTATTATTTCAACCATAAATGTTTTAGATATGTGGGAAAGAAGTGCATTTGTGAAAATTCATATTGAAATACTTTTTGAACACCAGCGTGTTATAAGGCAACAATGAGGTTTTCTCATACTTGTCGTTTCACTAGTTTTCGATATATTGAAATCAGCCGCTCCTGGGCACTGAAGAGAATGCCGCACCATCTAATCACTGGAATTCATAATTTTGAGATCTTTCCAAATTTTGACGCCCTGGGCACTAGCCCTGACTGCCCCTAGTGTAAATTCACCACTGATTGAACTGTCTCAACGTCGCAGTATATCTCTTTAAAAAATTGTTGGGGCTCTTATGATTCCTTGAAGCTGAAGATACCTCAAAAATCGATAAAAACTAAATAATAGATATAAAAATAATCGACTTTTTTAAAATGTTCTATACTTTATTTAATGGTTACAAATCATAACAGAGCTGTTATTTTCATCAAATTACAAAGACAGTTAAATTGCACTCAAGTTATTTAACTTATTCAATTTCCTACCCTTGTTTCTCATCACGCGAGTTGTTGCAATTCATTCCATCCATACATTCCTCCTTTTTCGAATTAATAGTAGAAACTTCTTCTTTATTGCTCTTTTCAACCTTTGCAGCATCTCCCAACTTCTTCGCCCGGTCTTTCAACTTCGCCAATTTCAACCTATAAATATCAAGCACTTCCTTCTTACCATCAGCTGCTGATTTTGGCGGACATAATTTGACTCTAGGACAGGCGAATTTTTTCGGAAAATTAGGATCGTTACAAGGGGTGGGTCTTTTACCTTTTTTCTCATCACTTTTACCTTTTTTCTCATCACTTCCACCTTTTTTCTCATCACATTTACCTTTTTTCTCATCACATTTACCTTTTTTCTCATCACTTTCACCTTTTTTCTCATCACATTTACCTTTTTTCTCTTCACATTTACCTTTTTTCTCATCACTTTCACCTTTTTTCTCATCACATTTACCTTTTTTCTCTTCACATTTACATTTTTTCTCATCACTTTCACCTTTTTTCTCATCAGTTTTACCTTTTTTCTCTTCACTTTTACCTTTCTTCTCTTCACTTTTACCTTTCTTCTCTTCACTTTTACTGCAAAACATTTTTTTATTCGAATTATTTTTGGAATCCGAACCCATCTTGGTTGACGACTTTATGGGTTTGGATTTCGATGTTATTTTTAAAACGAACGTATCGGATGGTTCAGGAACCCATACTGTTTTTTTTCCGTCTTCTTTGAACAACGACACCGTCGTCTTTGATGTCCCAGGTTTAATTTTTTTACTTGGACGAACAATTATAAACGTTTCTAACTCATCTACGTCGGTCGCTCGAAGTGTATCCATTACATTTTTGGGTAAATTCATTCCAGAACTGGCTTTTATAATTGGTTTTATCAACTTTTCAGTTTCTTCTGTTGCACTACATGTCTTTATATCGTTAGAGTCTTCTTCTTTAATCGAATTTATTTCTAAATCTAGCTTCACATTACTATCTGCTGCTTTAAAGTCATTAGTACCGATAGATTCTTTTTTCCCAGCTGGTTTTGCCATGGAATCCAAATTTTCAATTATACTTTTTGACTTTGCATCATATGTTTCTTCTTTTTTAATTGGTTTTTCCTCGAAAACTAAGTTCTTGTTATCTTTTGTTGCGTTATATGTCTTGGAATCTAATTTTATTGGTATAGACATTGATTTCTTCAAATCTTTTGTTAACATTTCTGACTTTGTGTCTTCTTTGTTGAATGACGTTACCTCGGAAACCGATACTGACTTTGTCAAACTGGATGATTGTACCTTTGAATCCAATTTTTTACTTCCACATTTCTTCAGCTTGGTACGACTGTCCTCTTTTTCACTTGATTTTGATTTTGTAGTTTTGGGTAAGTCGCAATCCAATGGACGATTATCAGCTGTCGGTAGAAAAGTTCTGATTGGCTTCAATATAGGTTTATTTGCTTGATTTGTACTAGAAGATCCTGCAGACTTTTCAGCAGGCTTCTTCGATTCAGCCTTCTTAGAGTCTGCAATGAATAATAATATTAGTGTCTATTATATTGACAAATTCTGCAATAAAAATATTATAATCTTTCTCACCTTCTTCCTTTTTGGTCTTTTTACTAGAAGATTCTGCAGACTTTTCAGCAGGCTTCTTCGATTCAGCCTTCTTCACTTTAGATTCTGCAATGAATAATAATATTAGTATCCATCATATTGACAAATTCTGATATAAAAATATTATAATCTTTCTCACCTTCTTCCTTTTTGGTCTTAATGGAATCCCTCTTTTTACTAGAAGATCCTGCAGACTTTTCAGATGGCTTCTTCGATTCAGCCTTCTTCACTTTAGATTCTGCAATGAATAATAATGTTAGTAGCAATTATATTGACAAATTCTGCAATAAAAATATTACAATATTTCTCACCTTTTTCCTTTTCGGTTTTAATGGAATCCCTCTTTTTACTTTTCTGTTTTTTATGGCGTGGCTTTTTTGTAGAATAGCAAGGCCCCTTCTTCTTACAGGGATCGTCTTTTTTAATTAGCCCAGTTTTTTCGGGTCTAGTAACAGGTTTAATATCTTCACACACAGGTTTTTCTTGTTTCTTTTTTTTGGGTTTTGGCTTGTCGCAAGGAGGTGGGAAATAGTTACACGGCACTTTCTTCCTCCAGTGTTCTTTCTTCTTACAAGGGTCTACTTTCTCTTCTTTAATTTGTGTGGGTTTGTCTTGCCCATCACCACATTTCTTTTCGTTGGAATTTTTTCCCTTTGGTTTAGGTGAGGATGGCGGAGCAGCTTCGGACTTTTTAGGAGATTTACTAACTATTTTCTGGCTTTCTTGTTTTTTGTCACTCGATAATATTTGCAGCGGTCCTGCAGATTTATTAAATACTGAGTTGATGTGATCCATTTGTTTATTATTAGCCTCGTGCTGAGAGAAATCCATCTTCATGTCCTGACTTTTATTAGTTTCAGATGATTTTTTATATTCATCAAGTTCTAATATTTTGCTAGCTTGTTTGCCGGGAGATGGTGAAGCTGATTTTTTAAATATTGATTTAATGTTATCCATTTGTTTATAATTTTCCGCTTGTTGAGAAAGACCCATTTGAACGTCTGGATTTTTATTATCTCTGGATTCGTTCAGTTTAATTTGATGCTCTGTGGTTTTGTTGACTTGTTGAACAGGATTTGGTTGTCTAGTTTTCACAGTTTTAGAGATAGCCGACCTAATTTCCATAGATTTATTCAATTTTACAGGTTTATCTTGATTTTTGCCAGTTTTAGATGGTGTTTTTGATTCAATCAGCTTAACTGTTTCTGCCGATGTTTTACAATCTTGTTTAAAAGGAATTGGCTGCTGATTTATTACAATTTTCACGATAGCCGATTTTCTTTCCATAGGTTTATCCACTTTAATTATAATATCTTTATTTTCATTAGTTTTAGATGCTTTTTTAGATTTGATTTGATGTACTGTGGCTTTAATAGCTTGTTTAGACGTAGCCGATTTTGATTCTTCAGATCTATTTATTTTGATTTGCTTTGATTCAGCTCCCTTGTCTTTCTCAGTTAAAGTCGTTATTAAAGGTACTGATTTACTCCTAATTATTAGGCGAGGTTTGTCTTTTCCCAACTGTAATATTTGCTCTGATTTAGGTCTTGGGATTTTTTCAGTTTTAATTAAACCGATAATGTTATCTTTTTTTGTCGAAGTGGTTGGAGCAGCACCTTTTTTATTTTTACTTGTTTTATGCGGTTTGTCTTTACTTGAATGTAGATTTGGTTCAGATTTACATTTGGCACATTTTCCAGTTTTGTCTGATTTTGGACAAATGCCTTTATCCTTTCCTGTCATCTTATTCACCCTACTTTCTGATTTGCTTTTATTTTTATCCTTTCCTGCTGTCTTAATCACTTCACTTTCGGATTTGCTCTTCTTTGTTGGTTGGGGTTTGCTTTTACTGAGCTTTTCTTTCGGACTGGATTTCAATTTAATACTTTGTCCAGTTTTTTCTGATTTTAGATTTATACCCTTATCTTTCCCGGCCAATTTCTTCACCCCAGTTTCTTGTTTGCTTTTTTTACTCGGTTGAGATTTCCTTTCAGTAGACTTTTCTTTTTTTCCAGATTTACATTTGGCGCATTTTCCAGTTTTATCTGATTTTGGACAAATACCCTTATCCTTTCCTGATGTCTTCTTCACCCCACTTTCAGATCTACTTTTCTTTGTAGGATGAGTTTTGCTTGTACTCGACTTTTCTTTCTCTTCAGATTTGCATTTGGTACATTTTCCAGTTTTGTCCGACTTTGGACAAATACCCACGTTCTTTCCTGAGGCAGTGCTGAGTGCGGTTTCCGATTTAGATTTAGATGCCTTTTTAGGCTTGTCTTTACTTGACTTGAGGTTCTGCTCTGATTTGGATCTCGCACATTTTCCAGTCTTGTCAGATTTTTTGCAAACTCCCTTATCTTTTCCGGCTTCCAATTTGCTTTTGCTTGACTTTGCTTTTTGCCCGGATTTAGTGTTTACTGCTGCACCTGACTCACTCTTTTTCGTTTGTTTAACTTTCTGGTCAGATTTACACTGCTTACATTTCCCAGTTTTATCAGATTTAACAGTTTTGGTCTCTTTAGATTGGACCTTCGTTTTTTCAGACTTGCACTCAGCACATTTTCCAGTTTTATCTGACTGTCCGGATGGACAGGGAAGTTTATTCGTTGATTGGGCTTTGGACATTATTGATACTGGTTTTAATTTATCTAAACCAGGAACTTTTATTTTATAAAATTTACATGCTTTAGATATCCAAATACTTCCATTTTCTCCATCGTTTAGCATTGATATAACACCTTTAGCTACAGATTTTGCTCTGAAACAAAAATGTCATAATAAATATAACAATATTATTGAACTTTCATCATAATACATCCCTTATGCTTCACAATCTTGTCCCTAAAATGACGAAAGGTCCAATAAAAAACTTAATACTCACTGTTGAATAGGTTGCTGCTTGAAAAACTTCTCCAAGTTTTGACCCATATTAGGAAACAACGGGTCATCTCCATTTTTACTACTATTTTTTAAAAATTCCGTTCGTGTTGGACCTGGACAAAAAGCCATAACTTTGACATTGGTATTTTTGTAAAAGTACTCATGTCCCAAGGATCGAGTGAATCCGATTGCAAAGTGATTAGTTCCACAATATACTGGAGATGCGTAAAGGGGTTGTAAGCCTTCTAATCCTGCGTTATTTATAATAACGCCACCTTTTCCAGTCATGTATTGAAACGCCAGGAATGTTCCACGTACTAAACCTTTCTGTGAATATGAAGAACAAAAAATGTTAACAGCTCTTATAAATACCGAGATAAAGAAACTTCCAATGATACTCACTATGTTAATATTAATAGTTTCTTCAATATTTTGGTTGTTCAATATACCTGCATTATTAATAAGTATATCAACCCTTCCAAATCTGTCTTTGGTGCATTTGAAAAGTTCTAAAAAAGATTGTTCCTATTCAATTGACTTTAATTTATACCTAATACCTAATGGTATCAAAGTGCTACACATACTTTCCATTTGTTTGGTTTTGGATACATCTGTTGGTTGAAACAAGGCTTTATGCTCCCCGTATTTTTCGTTGAGAGCGAAAGTTGCATTTTCCATTTCCTGTATAAGTATATCTCCAAGGATCACCGCCTGGAAAGTAATTATAAGAAACCATTTTTGAGCTGAATATTTTATAACTCCGTGATACTTCAGTTAACATTAGAAGTATATTTACTGGATAGACTTACTATTATCTGCCTTTAAATGAATTTCCGATAATTTTTTACCACTTTTTTCTTTTAACCTTGTGCTAACTAACAAGGCACTGTCTCCCGAATGGATACCTCAAGAAGTTTAAATTATGCAGTAGAAAAAACCCAGGACTTAACATTTAGGAAACTACTGGATAGAAGAGGAAAGCAGCATATATCACAAAATGGCTTCAAGGAGTGGGATAAAGCAACTTTTGGACTCCGAAACTTTTCTCAGAAACTAAGTTAAAGAAGGGAGTACATTAGATCTGGTTGCTGAAGATTTCTCAAGGCCACAGATCAGCAGCATCGAGTTCATTCCGGACAGATCAAAATATTAACAAATTATCATGTTCACTAGTGTACCTACTATCCCCATACAAAAGAAAATTATTCCTCAGTCTATGAAAGAATAGTCCATTCAAATGAGATGGAGGGATTTCAAAGCCGAATCATTTTATTTGTATTAACTTCACCGTACACTGCTTCAAGCAATTTTCTCTTCCATCATTCTATTCGTCATCCATCCACCTGACTGAATTTCTATATTTTACAAATATACGGGGTCTTGTGTCGGATAAAAGTGGTGTAAAATCTTTGTTTTTGTGTACTTGAGATATATTTTACTACTCTCAAATATGCAAAAACGTCCAGTTCCTTCAAAACTCTGCTTTTTATTTGCTCACGAGTACAATGATTTGAGAAAATCTTATTTACTATATTATCGACCAATCTTTAATAAATTACGAGCACATCCAGTGAGTATAAATGTTTCATACATACTTCAGCTTCCTCTTTTAACAACCGCTCGGCTATGTTTAAGCCAATGCCTCTGGCACCACCAGTAATAATAGCTACTTTTCCTTTGACTTGTGATTTTGGGGGTTCATTTGCACTGTAATGCCTGTTTTGTTGAATATTGACGAAATTTATGCTTTGTATAATCCATCTTAAAATAAAATGAAAATTATGCTAAGTTTTTTAAAGAATTTTAAAAATTACCTGGGAGTATTCGGACTTTCACTGAATGATTTTTTTAATGAAATGGTACACAAGAATTTATTCGGTTTCCCGCTATTACCCCAAAAAGCCATTTATGTGAATTTTGATGATCTAAAAGTTCTACATGTCAGCTGTCATTGTAACATGTCGATTTATTTTTGCCAAATAACTTTTTAAGTACTATAACCTATATGCATTTTTCGACACATGGACTTCAAACATGAAAGCATGTCCGTGTTCAGTCGGAAGCTCAGGTTGAACTTAACCTAACTTTTTAATAATATTATTCCATTCCATAGGTCAGGTTAGATTTGTGGTGAGTGGGTCTATAAGGCACTCCACTGCGACTCGTATGAGTCTATTGTGGCTCTTGAAGGAGTAACGTAATTAACGACAAAATTAAAGATGTGTCCGCAATTGTGACATGCACGCGCTGAACAAGATTTAGTACTCAATACTCAATAATGATAAAACATGTCTATGGGTGTATTCGGGTCATGTGGAGGGTTGGAGCTACCGAGCTCTGCGAACACGTGTCAGTAACAACATTTCTTCCCCTCGTGTCTCAGCTTCAGAAACCACAATGTTAGTAGTTTCCCTCTTCTCCGGACTGCATAATCTCAATGAAGATCATTGATACACTCAGAATACAAATGACCAACTATCAGCAAATACTGTATAACAGAGTAAAACATAAAAAAAATTGAAGAAATGCAAACTAAAACAAACAAACAAACTGAAAATAAATCTTTTCATGGTAGATTTTGAACCAGAGTGTAACATAAACCAAAATCATCATCATTTATTACACATGTATGGATCATTTCGTAAAATCAGCATTTATGAACATAATACGTGAAGTACTTTTCTACGATGAGTCAGCGTTCAGAGTTTTAATAACAACGGATGTTAGGAGATTATTACATTCGATTCTAGGTATAATATTGAACATTGAGCATTAATTATATGTTGTTAAAAGTAATTTGAAAAGTTTGGAACTGGATGTTAACTGAAGTGAGTGTGAAAAAGGTTGAAGAGATGAGTTTTCAATAGCTTCGGACTTATAACCTCACTTTTCAAGAATGCTAGTGTACAACAAGTGTACAGCAATGCCAAACAATGAATGCGTTATATTAAAGTATATATTTTATCGTTTCTTGTAAAAAATATTAATATTGAGTGTGGGAAAAAACATTAACCAAATTTAATAATAAAAGAATGAGTATTTAAATAGTTTATGCCAATAACCCCACTTTTTTACTGTAAAAGCGTTTTAAGATGGAACGAGTAGGCAGTTGACCAAATACAGCTTGAGCCCTGTCGAACTTAGCCACCTTCTCAGTTATAATAATTAGTATGACCAATGGGCATTAGTAGATGTGGGTTAGCCTTGGCTTGAGCTAAATATGGTCGACTATTGGTGTACGTTGGAGGTTGTCGCTCTGACAAACGGGACACACTCCCAATATAGTAACTTTTTAGTTGTGTGATTCAGGTTTATTAAAATGCTTCTCCTAGAAACAAGGTATAGTCACAGATTATAAAGAGAACAGATACGAATCCCGGTAAAACATCAAACGATTTTCAGCTCCGTCGTCAATGAGCTTGGACCTTTAACTCGGTATGGCCGCGATGTTGCCAGTTTAAAATATTTTCTGAATTTCTTACCAAATTGCAGTGTTGACTCGGGGACAATAACAATTTCTAGTGCCGGATTTAGTTTTTTTGGAAGTTTCCACTTAGTAAATCTTTAAAACTGCGCCATGAATTAAAACAATAATCATAATCGAATATATGTTTATGTATTTATTAAATACCTATATGTACATCCCTATGATTTGTTATAAATAGTCATTACTCTTGGGAGATTAATTAATAAATACATTTTTAGATGACACAAATAATTACAAAAATCAACCAAATTTTAAAGTACAAATAATTTTATGGTTTTAAATGAAACTAACTGTTTCTAAATGACTCCACA
>CAJUYH010005751.1:0-22220 GCA_910591685.1 Galerucella tenella | reverse complement strand
ATATTGGTGAGTGCTGTCGTGCACGAAGTTCGATTTTACGTTACAAAGAAAGATGTGCGCACTTTAAACTCAATTTTTATTTACGTGCTTGGAATAATAATAATATATAGCAAAATTAAAAATGCCTTACTACAAAATAAATAAAACTTAAAATAAAATCCTTTGGTTTATAGTTTATAGGTAACAAAAACATAAATAAAAACTTGAATGATGAATAAAATTCTTTTCATTTAATTAAAAAATAGGAATCAATCAGTATCATATGACGACGCATAGGGAATTAAATATAAAGATAAAAAGTAAGTGTTTCCTATCCCGTTCGCCTTCAACAAAACCAACATTTTAAAAGCTTCGTCGCCCAAATTTTGACGTTATGGCGTATTTATCATACCCACAAAAGAAAACAATCGTTCTACTGAAGCAGAAGATGATGATATGGAGTTATACCTCAAAAATATTTGTTTAATTTAAGGGTAATCATTCAGCATCTCCAAAGCTAATCTTTTATCTTCAAGATATTGCAAAAGGTTAAGTTGGATTTTTGTATTCGAATACTGGGATTCAAAAATGGTCTTCAAAATCCAGAATACCGAGTACCGACAAAAAAAGTATTCAGTCGAATACCAAATACCAAATACCAAAAACAAAAATGTATTCGAACAGTATTCGAATACCAGTCAAATGTATTCTGAATAGGATTCAGAATACTGAGTATTCGAATACTACCCAAGTCTTTGGGTTTTTGGTTGACACATAAAGCCTCAAGATTCGATTAGCAGTCGTTAGCCATCCGGAATGAACTAGTTTTCCTGGTTATTTTTTAATCAACCCCTGGTCACACAATCCTGTAGAAACTAATATGTAAATATCAAATAGGTAAGCCTGATCTGTACTTAAGCTGTTTCTGGAAACATCTGGCAATTTTACATTTATTTTCCTGAAATTAACCAATACCGATACAGAATCACTCAATCGACTCAATTTATTATTTGTCGCTTCGTTGGAGTTGCGGGGGTGGAAAATGACGTCTCACACAAAAATTGTATTTAAGAAATATCATTATTTTATTCTATTTTGTTCTTTAGGCCCTATTGTGTTTGAAAATTATTTCTTTTTTAAATTTATTTCAAAGGGGTTGCGGGGGTGGAAAATGACGTCTTAAACAAAAGTTGTAATTACGAAAAATCATTATTTCATTCTGTTTTATCCTATGGGCCCTATTGTATTAATTATTTTTTAAATTTATTTCAAAGGGGTTGCGGGGATGGAAAAATTAATCCGAAAAAAAAATAATTGTACCTTTTTTTTTCAAATGTAAATCCCAACTTTGGGCACCTATTAGATAGACAAAATCAAATATAAATTTTAACGCTGCACCCTACTGTACAGGGTTATTGGTTATAATTTGACCACCCCTTTATTTCTCTTATGCATACAGATACAAAAAAAAGTTTCAAATAAAAGTTGTAGGAGTATAAATGAATTTTAATAAAATTTCCTCTGTACACCAGTAGCTTTTTTGCATTAGGGAGTATAATATGAAAATACATGTTTTTAAATAGAACGCCCTGTATATTATGTTATATTTGGATAGGGCCTTTTTTTCTCGTAACAAAAATATATACTTTTATAGGTCTAACTTTCCAAAATAATGGACAGTAAACTCCTAAAGTATTTACTGCTCTTGTTGATATAATCTGTCAAAGCTCAGTAACTTCTAAAGTGATAGACAGTAAATGTATAAAAAAATAGGCGGCTGGGTGTTCATTAACGAAGAACACAGAAAACAATACAGTGTTTATTACGAAATACAATACAATAGCAAACAACATAAAAAGCAATACAGTGCTTATTACAAAATTGAAACCGATTTGACATTTTCATAAATTTTAAGCAAACTAAAGTAAGTGCTCAAAATGACCGCCGTTAGTTTCAATACAAAGTTCATACTTCTCCTTAAATTTTCTATGCAGTTTAAAATTTTATTATTATTTCGATGGTTAAGAAGTTCAATTTCAGCTTCAATTTTCTCTCTAATTATTGCAATACTGTTACTGGTATCGGAATAAACTTTTTCTTTTAAATAGCCCCATAAAAACCCATATTAATGCGTTAAATCAGGACTATTTGGCGGCCATTGAATCGTGCCACCATTACCTATCCAAGTTTGCGAACTCATTATTTAAGTGTTCTCGCACTTCTCTTACATTATGCGGAGGTGCTCCGCCATATTATGGCATTAAGCGCGTTTTTTGGAAATTCCTAAATCATCAACTTGTGGCAGAATGTCATCGAGATATAATTGACCAGTCAAAGTGAAATTATAGAATATTGGCCCAACTACTTTACCCCCAAAAATTCCACACCATACATGAATAGATTTTCGACCTGATTTTTAAATATTTATTTAATATTTATTTATTTAATTAATATTTCCGAAAACCTTTTCGTTCCCACGAACATCTATTTTTTCTGTTAAACTTACCTGATGTAGAGAAATTTGATTCATCCGTTCAAATAATGTTTAAAGTAATTTTCTTTTCATTTGTTGACAGAATTCCAATCGTTTTCGCTTATATTCTTCACATAGTTACTGAACTGGTATAATTTTATAAGGACGATAGTTATTATTTTTTAAACTTTATAGTAACTTGTCTGTAAATCGCCGGGAGATTTTTGGAACTTTAGTTCTTTACGTCATGTTATGTTTGAGCGACCGGGGGTCGCGACTCAAAACGTTACGTTTTGTTACGTTGCTTCGTTATGTGCCTTGCTTGCGTGCGTGTGCTCTCTCCTGAGTCTCTCTCTCGTTTACGAAGCAGCGATTCATATGCTTCGGCCGGGAATCGAACCCGGTCCGCCCGCGTGGAAGCTGGTATTCGCAGTGCTTTTGTTTATTTACAGCATCGGTTGTCAGGACGGTAGGTTGTGTTTACTGGTTCCTAAGTTTAACACGTCGGTAAGTGATTTACTTACCGTTCAGACGTCGAAAAGTAATAAATAGCATAAAAACATTTTCACCAAAATGCAATAGTATATTAAAGTATAAGTGGATATTAAGGTCTTTAAAACACGCGCGATTTTTGGAGCACGACGGCAAAGCCGGAGTGCTCGAAATAGAGCAAGTGTTTTAAAGACCAGTTATCCACGAATACTTTACGATATTTTTTTTTATTGGTGCACTTTGAAATTATAAATAACGGTCTATAACTACTACAACAACAAGAAGAAATGGAAATCATAGATGGAAACGTCAACTAAATGTCAAATGGTTGAATTCGTGACGTATATGATGTACACCTTGCGTTGTCATGGAAATGAGAAAAACATAAACTAATTTGTATTTTGATGGAAGTTCAACCTTATTGAGTTCTGTGAATGTCAATAGTATTAATTTAAATACCATTTCCTAAGATTTGAAAAATGGAAATATTAATATTTCAAACAATACCAACGGCACTTTCCATTTTAATTTATAAATTTGACATTGTTAAATATCGTTCGAATAAAAGTTTTGACGTTACAAACTACTCCTGTAAGATCAATAATAAAAAAAATTGACATTTAGACATGATTTAGACCATAGATTTAGACTTCGTTTCTCGAGTTGTTGATGTTGCCACGGTAACTATAAAACACGCGCGTGCTAAAAAGTTCGATTTAAACACGCTGAGGCGTGCTTTAAATAGGTAAAATGGTTCACCAATAAAAAAAAATATATTTTAAACTTATCGAGAAGTATAAATCTCACTTTTGACATTTCGTTCATTTCGAAGAAATTTAAATTATTTTATTCGGAATTTTTACTATTATTTCCATAATTTTTTTTGCGCGATTGATCTTTTTTGTTTATTTACAGCAGGTATGGGCAACCTTTGACATGTTGTGGGCCAAACTTTAGTGTGCAAATACGTTCGCGGGTCGCATTTAAAAGTAGTACATTTTAAAGTAGTGTTGTAGTGCTCATAATTTTTTGCGATAGATATCAAACATTAAATAATACGACAATGTTATTATAATATGAATTTATTAAAATAACAAAATTAAATAATAACATTATAATTAAATAGTTGAATTTGGAATTGTTACAAACTACGAAAGTTAAATAGCGATACCGAAATCAATGAGACACTTGAGCTTGAACTTGGGAAACTAACCCATCGATGTTTGGATTAATTCCACTGATACAAAGACGTGAAGAATTTTCCAAATTATCGTCAGTCAGCCTTGTATGATATTTCGATTTATTAACTTTCATCAGTGAAAAGTTCGGGCCATCCACCAGCTTATATAGGCAAAATGAAGGAATGATCTAGAATCGTCTAGTGTAGAACAGTTGAGAACAAAAAATCTTGTGTTGCGCCGCCAGTGAAGCGGCAAACATCGAAGGCTTTGATGTTTACCGCCTCACTCTTTGAGGATGGCCGACACAGGTTTTTATTTTGCAATATGATGAAAAATTCTCAGTTGAACGTCTACAATCCGACGCCTACAATCCAATAAAAGTTTCACTTGTATCGTGGTTTCTTAAAACCACACAATGTTTTTTTTTTTAATTAGGTTTTTCAAAATGTCTCGCGGGCCGGATCAAGTCATACAACGGGCCGGATCCGGCTCGCGGGCCGGCTGTTGCCCACCCATGATTTACAGCATCGGTTGTCAGGACGGTAGGTTGTCTTTACTGGTTTCTAAGTTTAACACGTCGGTGAGTGATTTACTTACCGTTCAGACGTCGAAAAGTAATAAATAGCAAACAATTTCACCAAAATGCAAAATATATTTTAAACTGATCGAGAAGTATAAATGTCACTTCTGACATTTCGTTCATTTCGAAGAAATTTAAATTATTTTTTGTACAACTGTCATTAAAAGTGACACTTTTAATGATAGCAAACAATGTTAAAAACGATTGTTTACATAGCAGCGTGTTAAAAATACTTTTAACACTAGTGTTAAAAATATTTTTAGCACGCTGCTATGTAAACGTCTGCCATTCACAACAATCTTTTGATTATTTGAATACTTAAATGCATTTTGAATTTATTGTCATTGCAAATTCGCTCGTTTCTTTATCAAAATAGGGAAGTTGTACAAAAAACATTGTATGGTATTTGTGTTAAAAGTGATTTTATTTTGTTCGTGAAATTGTTCAATTCGCTCCGCTCATTTCACAAACGTTTTCACTCACAAAATAAAACCTCACTTTTAACACTCATATCATAAATAACTATTATTCGGAATTTATTTCAATACGATCGCGCAAAAAATGGTATAAGCATCTCGAACGTTAAGGGTAATTACAACGTTTGCATGTAGATTCCTCTTGTAAAATTGGACAGTTTGATATGAGGATTAAGGAGTCTAGCACATTTACTTTTCGAAATACAGGGTGTTGAAATTTTGAAAACTTGAATATTTTAATTCGATAACTTTAAAATGGATGGATAAATTGAATTGACATTTGGCAGGTTGTTTTTAAATGTAAATGGGCATATTTTGATAGAAATAGTAGTTTGTGCAACTAGTGTGGATATGATGGCCATATCGCACGAGGACAAAGTTTGAGCACGACGCCGTAGGCGGAGTGCTCAATCGTTCAAGTGCGATATGGACTATCCACACGAGTCGAACAGCATATTTTTTCCAAGACCCACTTAAGAAAAAATCTAGAAAATAAAAATTTCTATAAACTGTAACATAACTTCAAATTAAAAATTTAACAATTCAATGTTATGTTTCCACTAATTTTTGTGTGGTAAACGTACAGTTTTTAAATGTACAATTTGTATAATGTTACAGTTTCCTTTTTTAAATATGCGATGCTGTTATAAGTAGATGTTGCCAGTCGGACTTCCTCATGAAGGGTACCGTACCATTATCTATAATAATGAATATTCTGCTAAATATTTAAAACGTCTACCTGTTGTCGTTATTAATATCAAGCAGAATAATTATTTAAAAATAAAATTACTGATAAAAAAAAACTTCCTCACGGGGAATCGAACCCGGGTTTACCGCGTGAGAGTCTGGTTTGCTTACTACTCGACCTCCGAGGAATATGCAAATTGTTTATCTATAACGTCAGATGCATTACATAATTTTTGCTTGAAAGGAACTAAAGTCCCTAACGTGTGTCCCGCGACACGTTCTACCTTTTCTCCTTTAGGAGGGATGTTCTTCTCCTCTTCCTGTTTTTTTGCGTTTCTGCTCAAGCGAAGATATCATCTTACAACCGCTCCACTAAGTCCACGCCTTAGTGGATCGTCCTTTCATTAGGGTTGATCCAGTTCAGGAAGGTGGTTTTTTTTTACTCTTTTACCAGGATTCCCATGATTTTTCCCACTTACTCCCTACAGTTGAGGGTATGGGTGCCCCTGCCGTTCTCCTATCCTGTTTTTCTACAGCTTCCTCAACACGAGGGTTGCTCGCGTAGGCTGTAGACACCATTAAAATCCATTTTTCTCACATCTATTCTACCAATTTGTAGTAAGAGATGAGATGACATGTTGTACATACAGTGTGGTCCATTAGTGCAATAACTTACTCAGCATACAAAATAAAAATAATTGCTCTTGATAAAAGTTGTATTTGCGTCGATGTATATTTACAAAATATTAAAATATTTTGATAATTATAGGAAAAGAAAAGATAGGGCTGAATGCGGAATTTTTCGCCGAATTCGATGGTAAACAAAAATATAGTGTCCTATTGAAAAAGAGTAAACTTCACGCTGTCTCGCTTAGTCTAGACACCCAGTATATCTATAATTATTTTATATATGTGTATCGACGTGAATAGAGAAACTTTTAACAAGTACATTTCTTGTGTTTTTTATCTTAAGTAAGTTACTGCATACTAATGGGTTACCCCGTATTTACTAGTATTTACACAGTCGTTAAAGAGAAAAGTTGAATTGCAGTTTGAAAAATATTTTATGTCTGATGAATATTTATTAATATATATGTATTTCCTTTCGCGATAACAATTCCCTGTATATAGGAGTTTGGGAAACCCTGTTCTTTGGATATTACTGCGCGTTTGTTACGCCAACGATTTACTTTTGTTTGACGCAATGTGGTTCATGTGAACGATAGAAACAATTCCAGGAAAATAAATCAATAGCTTCATAAGCAAAACAAGACACGATTATTTATCCGGTTTGTTCTGGAATTTAGATAATACGTGGGTAGGTGTACGTTATTGATCTGATGGAAAATTTTACTTTTATTAATACCTACATTGAAATAAATTCAATATATCATTTCACAATATATTTATATCTTAAGTGTGCCTCAAGAGATAATATTTTATTGACGAACAACTTATACTCACATCTATTTTTTTAGTTATTCATAAATATTATTAGCTACGAACATTTGAACGAATAATATAGATATCAACATACACATTAATTACGCAATTTGGCAGTATATTTCCAATATTTTCTAGCACGTTAAGCGCCAAGAGGTATAATGTCCATGATCACTAGACTTGGTATAGTTCGAGTAAAAGATATTGTGGAAAGTATCCAAGTCTTTAATTTTTATTACAGGAGTTCACGCTACTTAAAATCGCTAGTCTATGCTGCTTCAATACAAAAACGTATTCAGATGTGGGAAAGATAGAGGGCACATGTAATGAAATTCAAAATGTGCCCAGAATTTTTACAAGAGTAATACAATTCTAACAGAATCGATTGGATTTATGTCTAGCAGCAAATGTTCGTCATGTAGAAAATCAATCATACGTTATAAAATTGAATAAAATATTCTTGTGAATAATGTTGATTTTTCCAGAAAATAAAGCAGAGCTTGTCAAAAAATTAAAATAAAGGCAGTGGCTGCGTGTCCGAGTTCGGACACTTAATTATTCTTACTGAATGTCCGGCATCGGACATTTAATTTCAATTGCTATATGTCCGAGTATGAAATCCTACGAAAATGAGTTTTTTGAGGTTATGTCTGTTTGAGTTTTAACCTCGGTTTTTACTTAGCGCTGCCTGTGGGCGGTTCAGTTAACCAATACAATGGAGGTTGGTAAAACATTTGTACAGTGATTACATGAAAGCCCTCAGTGCTTATGAAAAAGAAAACTATGTAAAATTTTACAAACGTGATAGTGAAATTCTAAAAGGAGACCGAAAGGACAAGATCTACATTTACCTACGAATATCTGAAATTCACTTGTAAGCAAGGAGGAAAGTTGTTTAGGAGCAATTCTAATGGCAAAAGACCAAATACTAGGTAAACCAGCAAATATAGTACATATTATTTAATTTTTTAACATTACTTACTTTATTGCAGATCTCATCGCACTACTAACTGCGGTGCATATATAACAATTCATTTCCAGAGTAAGACGAAAAAGCTAAAAATCACCCAGTTAAATAACGAACACAATCACACTATTTCAAAAGTAAGTTGTTGGTATAGTCAGTCAGTTATCATAGTTAATATAATTTCTTTGTGATATTTTATTTTATTGTAATATACTCGTAATTTAGTCTTCGAAAATGACGAAAACATTTTGTTACCTCAAAACGTCGACACCGAAGGAGAAACAAAAAAACTTACAACAGAGCATCCAGAAACAAATCTTACAAATATTGATTTAAATGACTTACTAATTGTAATCAATTCAGATGATCGAATAAAAAGAGGAAGGGGGCGTCCAAAAGGACATTTATTAACAGCCATTGGTCTTCCAAAAAAAAGTTTAAAACTAAGTGAACTTAGAATCTTACTCAAGATTAGTATTTAGGTACTCATTAGCAATACCAAAATGTAATTATGAGTACATATTTATATTGTGTTGTTTGTTCTGTTTTTCTACAGTACTTATTTTCAAAATAAACAAATTAGGACTCGCAAGTGTTGCTTATCAATCAATTCGGCTACCGGATTATACATTCAGTATAACTACCTTTTTCAGTATCCCACATCGGATGTTTAGGATCAACGTTCATGGCTCCAGCCTCCCGATGTCGGACACGCAGCCACTGCCTAAAATAAATTCTTCTTAACTGGTCCTTTGTTTTCATTAGATTTTTGAATTTCAGTTCAAATGTATAGACTGTTTAAATATCATGATGCGTAAAGCTCTTTTATTTGAAAACCATTACCGAAATTAAGGGATTTGAAACAAATAGGTATGAAATCCACCAATTTGACGGCCATCTTAAATCTTAAATTTGGCTTGATTCTACTAATCATATTTACAGGGTTGAAAAAAAAATCTGCTATCTACAGGAGGCGACCGTATTGTATGTATTTTGGAGTGACATTCACTGATACCTGAATAATGTATTATGCCCGCTTTCTTCAACTTTTAGTCCTATTTCCCGGAGGAATTTTAGGATATGTGCAGGCTTCAGCTTAGGTAAATGTTCCTCTTCTATCCAGTAATTTTCCAGATGCTGTGACCTAGGATTCAGCATTGCTGCGCAATTCGAAAGTATGTGGATGGAGGTTTCTTCTTCCATACCACAAAATCTACATTCTTCTTTCTCCACTATTTTGATGTTTTTCAGGTGCCCATTCAGGCGACAATGTCGCACGTTAGGATTCCTGTTAAAAGTTTTACTTTCACATTAAAAAAAACTATTTTTCGTGTATTTGAGTATAGCATATCTACCTACCTAAAAGAGCCCGAATAGTTGAGAGTTAATGAATATACATGTATAAAAATATTGTAATGTAAATGGAAATAGAAGTAGACTTATAAGATTTGTGAATATTTGTATTGTTACGAACTCACTAATTCCGAAGCCGGTCCTGTCGCAAACGATGAATGCGACGACCTTTCTAGAAATGTTGTTTCGCAGGTAATATCCAGACTATTCTAGAAATGTACCAGGCCATACAATGGTCTATCGCGAAACTTCTAGAGATTCGAGGGACTAGGTATATATAGCGGGTTTTCGAGTGAATCAAGGAGTTGTTCAGTATACAGTGAATCGGTAAACAGTTTCAGTATACAGTGAGTGAACAGAAGTGAATATAAATAGTGTTGAATATAAATTAGGACAATTATAATACGGAGTGTAGATAAATTAATAGACATTAAGTAGTGTGTATATAAATTAAGATTATTACAGTGTGTGAGTGTTTCTTCAATAAATCGATAGTAAGTAATTAGCCATAGTGAGTGTATAATTTTATCCCACGGTAAAAACTGTTTAAATAAATAAGAAAAACATTACATTGGTGTCAGAAGTGGGATAATATAAATAAATAATTACGTAAAAATGGCTAAGAGACTATGTGAACTGAAAGTGACGGAACTAAAAGCAGAATTAGAAAATGGCGAGTTGGAAACGTCCGGGAAGAAGAGTCAATTGGTTGAAAGACTGAAAATAGCACTGGAAAGTGAAGACTTGGATCCAGAAACATTCTTATTCAATGACGAGTCCTCCATCATAATCTCGTCAATTTCCTCCATGGACAAGAAGATTTCTACTATGAAGGACGATATTTCTGCTAATATGGACGAGAAGATTTCTTCCATGAAGGACGATATTTCTGCTAACATCTCTTCCATGGACGAGAAGATTCCTACCATGAAGAATGATATTTCTGCTAACATTTCCTCCATGGACGAAAAGATTTCTACTATAAAGGACGATATTTCCGCCGATATTTTGTCAATAAAAAATGATATTGCCACTGTCGAAAAGAAAGTTGAAAATAAAATTTCGTCCCTAAAATCAGATATGGAGAATAAAATGACAACAATGGAAGAGAAAATCCAGGAGTTAGAGAGAAAAATGGCAAATACAAGAACAAAAGACATGCCAGTAGAAGAAAAGAAGATCGAGGAAATGAAACCCTGCAAGCCAGAAACACTCCCCAAGATAGGAGATATTGGCAGTTTTGCACGAGTCAAGGCCCCAACGTTCGACGGAAAGATGTCGTGGACCAACTATGTAAAACAATTTGAAGCAGCCGCTAGAGCGAATAATTGGTCAGACAGGGAGAAGGCAGTGAACTTGACCATCGCGCTTCGGGGAGATGCCTTGGATGTGCTTCAGACGATACCTCTTGAAGAAACGGATGACTTTGAGCAGCTGAAGAAAAGGTTGGACATGCGATATGGTCACGAACATCTAGAACACTTGTACCAATCTCAGATGAAGAATCGAAGGCAGAGACGTGATGAAACCCTTCAAGAGTATGAAGTGGATATTGCCCGACTAGTCCGATTTGCTTATCCATCAGCACCAGAAAACATGATGGAATGTCTAGGCATCCAGGCCTTCATTGATGGCTTACGTGACCCTGATATGCAGAGGACGCTTCGTTTAGCCCATCCCACATTGGTCGATGCATTGACTGCTGCTCTGAAATATGAAGCAGCCACGAAGGCGTCCGGATATAACAAAGTGAGGACCGTTCAAGAAGAGGGTGACAGAGATAAATTTGACCAGTTAGTCAACTTGATAAAAAGCATGGTAGAACGAAAGCCGAGGAAGATTAGATGCTGGAATTGTGGCGAGCTAGGACATGTACGCAGCTCGTGTAAGCGCCCCAGAACTCCAGCAAACCAAGAGCCCCAGTCCCAGGAAAACTAGAATGGGTCGGCCACGAGGGGGCAGCACCGACCCAGGATCGTTCCAAAGACCCTCTCATACTGATAGCCTCTCTCAGATGCCGTAATGACAGTGTATATGTGGATGGCGAAGTGAATGGCAAGAAATACACTCTGCTGGTGGATACTGGAGCAACTAGAACCATTATACGGCCAGAGATAATAAAATCTAAGAAGCTTCTGCCAACGAGGCTGCGACTCCGGACCGCAACAGGGGAGAGTGCCAATGTTCATGGAGAAACACAAATCCAATTGGGAATTGGTGAAGAAAAATTTACGCATACGGTAATCGTAGCTGATATCGAAGAAGACGTGATTCTGGGAATGGACGTAATGAATTTACATGGTTTCCAGTTAGACTTTAGAAACAGAACCATCAAGGTGGGTTCCGAAGAAGTATTCCTTCATCCACATGAAAGCAGAACGGTGTTGGCAGCTGTACAGGAATATACTGTTCTTCCTGCACGAAGCGAAACCATGATAGTAGCGCGGTTACAGGGGATCATGGAAGAATGTACACCGGTTATGATGGAACCTTGGAACCACGACGAAGAGGTTGGTAAAGGAGTGCTAATTGGAAAAGGACTGGTTACGTCAGCGAAGGAGATCCCAGTACGTGCTATAAACGTGAACGATTACCCAATTACCCTGAAGAAGGAAACCAGAATTGGATGTTGCACACCGGTGACGTCTGCAGTTCGTCAAACAACGACAACCGACAATTCTAATGACAGATTCGAACAGATGTCAATAGCTGGCCAATCCTTGAATCGAGCTGAGAAAAGGAAAATGAGAGAATTCCTCTTGCAGTATCGAGACCTATTCGTACCAAAAGGAGGGAAGACTGGTAGGACATCAGCCGTAAAACACAAAATTGATACTGGTAATGCCAAGCCAATTAAACAATCAGCTCGAAGGCTACCGCAAGCGAAGAGAGAGGAAGCTGGAAGAATAATTCAAGAGATGGAGAAAGAAAAAGTAATAGAACCATCTACTAGTCCATGGGTGTCTCCAGTAGTGCTCGTCAAGAAAAAGGATGGAACTACCAGATTCTGCGTGGACTATCGCCAGCTGAATAACGTGACGAAAAAGGACAGCTATCCTCTGCCTCGGATCGACGATACGCTAGACACTTTGGCTGGCAGTAAAATGTTTTCCACCTTGGATCTGAAGTCTGGCTATTGGCAAGTAGAAATGGACCCAGAAGACAAAGAGAAAACTGCTTTAACCACCGGATCTGGATTATGGCAGTTCAACGTCATGCCCTTCGGGATCTGTAATGCGCCCGCGACATTTGAAAGACTCATGGAAAATGTATTGAGAGGGTTATCTTGGAAAACTTGCCTGGTCTATTTGGACGACATCGTAGTATTAGGTAAGACATTCGAGGACCACCTGAAGAATTTGCGAGACGTATTCAAACGACTTCAAGCTGCTCAGCTTATGTTAAACCCGAAGAAATGTCAGTTATTCCAAAACCGAGTCAACTATCTGGGTCATGTCGTGAGTAACGAAGGAGTGGCAGTAGATCAAGAGAAAATTGCTTCCATAAAGCAATGGCCGCAACCAACAGACAAACATAAAGTCAGGAGTTTTCTTGGACTTTGCACATACTATCGAAGGTTCATAAGGAACTTTGGAGATATTGCCAAGCCACTAACTCGACTCACAGAAGTAACAAGAACTTTTCACTGGGATAAAGACTGAACTGCTTTTGAAACCCTCAAGAGACATTTAACCACGGCACCGATACTAGGATATCCGTTACCAGAAGGAGACTTCATTCTTGACACTGATGCAAGCAACGTAGGAATTGGAGGAGTACTCTCACAGATCCAAGGAGGCCAAGAAAGAGTGCTGGGATATTTCAGTAAAGTCCTCTCCAAACCAGAACGGAACTACTGCGTCACGAGAAGAGAACTTTTGGCGGTAGTGAAGACTGTGGAACACTTCTATCAGTATCTCTATGGGAAGAAGTTTCTAATTCGGACTGATCATGCAGCACTCAAGTGGTTGATGCAGTTCAAGAATCCCGAGGGCCAGATCGCGAGATGGATTGAACGACTCCAAGAATACGATTTCAACATCGAGCTGGTGTGAGTCACCGAAATGCCGACTCTCTGTCTAGACGACCGTGCCAACCAGACTGTTCCCACTGCAACAAGGTGGAATCTAAGGAAGCTGCAGTTTTAAGAACTACAGTCAGCAATGAAGAATGGTCACCCACCAGGATTAGAGAAGATCAAGAGAATGATCCACACCTAAAGATGATCCGGCAATGGAAGCAAGAAAATCGGCGACCTACCTGGCAAGAAGTGTCAAGATTTTCACCAACACTGAAGGCATATTGGGCTCAGTGGGACTCCCTTGTCCTGGAAGAAGGCCTGTTGAAACGAGTCCTTGAAAACGATGATAATTCCGAAAATAGACGACAAATAGTTATCCCGAGATCGAGAGTAGCTGAGGTACTAAGGAAGTTACACGACAGTCCATCAGGAGGTCATCTGGGAGTGAAGAAAACCCTTCAGCGAGTCCGTGAAAGGTTTTATTGGATGAACAGCTCCGACGATGTGAAGGACTGGTGTAAGAAGTGTACGAATTGTGCTACGAGTAATGGACCACATCGCAAGAGAAAGGCTCCCATGAAACAATACAATGTTGGAAGCCCATTCGAAAGGATTGCATTAGATATCGCAGGACCATTTCCGACGACAGAAAATGGTGGTAAATACATTCTGGTTGTGATGGATTATTTTACCAAATGGGTAGAAGTTTACGCGATTCCGAACCAAGAGGCCACAACGGTCGCGGATGTATTGGTAAAATAATTCATTAGCCGATATGGAGTGCCCTTGGAAGTTCACAGCGATCAGGGAAGGAATTTCGAAAGCCATGTATTCCAGGAAATTTGTGAGAAGCTGGGAATGAAGAAGACCAGGACAACGGCGTTGCATCCACAGTCAGACGGAATGGTCGAAAGAATGAACAGGACCATAGGAAAATACCTGTCCAAAGTAGTTTCCAGCCACCAGAAAGATTGGGACCAGTACCTTTCCCTATTTGCATTGGCGTATCGATCTGCCATCAATGAGTCCACAGGTGAAACACCTGCGAAAATCCTATTTGGACGCGAAATGAGACTTCCTTGTGACCTGGAATTTGGTTGTCGTCCTGGAGAAGATCTAGCGGGAGAAGACTACGTGATCCAGTTGAGAAAAAGGATGGACGATGTACACGAATTGATTCGAACGAATCTCCAAGTTGCCAGCGACAGAATGAAAGAACGGTACGACACGCAGGCTACAGAAGGCAGTTTCAAAGAAGGGGACAAAGTATGGTTACACAACCCGACGAGGAGAAAGGGCTTTTCTCCAAAACTACAAAAATCTTGGGAGGGTCCATACTTAATCAAGAAGAAGATCAATGACGTCATCTATCGCATAAGTAAGATTCCCAATGGAAAACCGAAAGTAGTCCACCAAAATCGACTAGCGCCATTCGAAGGAGATCATGATAAAGAAGAAGGAGTAAACCATATCCGGGAAGATCCTGACCCTGCCTTCGAAGAGTTTATGGGCGCATATGGAGGTACCGGTAGAGCTAGATTTGGAGTTACTACAGAGCAACGACAATATTTGTTCACGCTCCCGGAAGACTATTCACTGGCACACAACATCCCAGCCAATACCAAAAATGCACGAGGTTTAGCATTCGTCTTTCGAAAGAAGTTTGGACAATCAGAAAAACTTTCAGAACAGATTCCAACCCCTGGCAAGACACTGAAACTCAAACACACGACACATCTATCTCGTAACAAAGGACGAATTTGAGGATCGATCCGCCTACCGGAATGTGTGGGAAGCGCTACGAAGTCTTCGAGACCACGTGCTGGAATCCAACGTGAAGAAACTAGCGATGCCTAAGATAGAGAGCAACCAGTTGGATTGGCGAGTCATTAGGAATATGGTGGAAGTGATCTTCGAAGATACCGATGTCCACATTTTAATCTGCAGCTATTCCCCACGTAATCAGTATCCGATGAAGACAGTACCCTGTTATTTCCATACGACCGGAAAGTGTAGGAATGGATCCAGTTGCCGATTTAAACATCCAGTCCCGGCTACACAAGAGTTCCAGGAGGAACTTACTATTAAGGAGGGGGCAATGTTACGAACTCACTAATTCCGAAGCCGGTCCTGTCGCAAACGATGAATGCGATCGTTCTTTCGCAGGTAATATCCAGACTATTCTATAAATGTACCAGGCCATACAATGGTTTATCGCGAAACTTCTAGAGATTCGAGGGACTAGGTATATATAGCGGGTTTTCGAGTGAATCAAGGAGTTGTTCAGTATACAGTGAATCGGTAAACAGTTTCAGTATACAGTGAGTGAACAGAAGTGAATATAAATAGTGTTGAATATAAATTAGGACAATTATTATACCGAGTGTAGATAAATTAATAGACATTAAGTAGTGTGTATATAAATTAAGATTATTATAGTGTGTAAGTGTTTCTTTAATAAATCGATAGTAATTAGCCATAGTGAGTGTATAATTTTATCCCACGGTAAAAACTGTTTAAATAAATAAGAAAAACATTACAGTATAATATGTGTAATAAATTCACTTATCGTAACAAAATGTGAATTGTCTGGAATTGATTATATTCATTTTATACACAATATTTATAATAATTTTACAGAAAAAACTGTAATTAGATATTCAAATCTGATAAAACCGAATATCAACTAAAAAGCTTCGTTCGACCGCGTACGAAATCTCACTCACCATTTAATTAATCCACAATTTTCATTCATTCGTATTCATTGACACTACGTGTTTTTTTGGCTTTGGATAGCTTGATCCATTCAAGCCACTATTTTATTGTACTTTTTGTTACAATAGTCAGCATAGGAGGTTAGGTATAGTAGTTAGATTGTACAAGTATATTGTATATTGACCAAGCAAGTACTTACCATTCACGGCCCTAATCAACTTTAATGATGGTTACTTAGTAATGAAAACCTTACAACAGGATTACACAGGGGAATTTTTCGCGCTAAGGTGCCTTTCACAGCGACTACAATACACAAAACGGGCAACGAGTAGAAGGTGAAGTATATAACATAGGGATAGACACGAGGAACAAGACTGAACAGATATACACTAAAACAGAGACTCAATACTGAATTCTTCTTTTAGCCCTTTTTAAAAACTCCCATATGATTTGGTTTAGCGTAGGATTACGCCGAGAGAGATATAGAAGGCTAGCTTGGTTCTGAGGGAGCGGAATCCGTTCTTTTGCGAGGGATTTCGTCGCTTCGTCATTATGTGAGCAGCCAAACATCCAGTGATTAATGTCAATATTGCCGTCACAGTCACAAAATTCCGTTCCACTTAGTTTGAATCTGTGAAGGTACGCTTTTACGGTGGCATGATTGAAACTACATCTGATGAACATGGTGTAGATGTTTCTATTGGGATAACTTCTTGCAGCAAAAGACTGAATTGGTAAAGCAGGATGGATTTTGGTATAAAGTTTATTGCTTCGATTACAGAAGGCATACCATTCAATATCCCAATTTTGCTGTAAACATTGTCTGCATGTTGCTGTAAGTTATGTTCTATCTAACCAAATGATTTCTGTACCTTTTAAGATCGCTTCTTTAGCGAAATAATCTGCTTTAATGTTATCAAAATTACCAGCGTGTCCCTTTACCCAAAAGAAACTATTTATTCATGTAATTTCAGTTGATTTTCTGAAATTCTTACAATGGGCCCATATAGTGAAGCTGATTATGTGATTTTTTTAAAGCAGATAATGCAGAATTTGAATCAGACATTCTAGAGCTTTATATATTGCAAATAGTTCTGCAGAATATATGGAGCAATGCTGATTCAACTTAAACATTAAAGATTCTTTATAGTTTTGGATGTATACAGCACAACCATACCCTAACTTTGACTTCGATCCATCTGTAAAAATCTTGCACAGTTTTTCAAACTTTCCAAGCAGTTCGTGGAGAGCAATGGAGTTATTACCATCAAAAGAGGGGAAGCAAATGTTTGTCCGGGTATATGAGATATTAAAAGACACTACGTTAAAGACAAAGTTTGTTTATTCAAAGCTTTTATTGGACAATTCACCATAGGCTCAAAATTTTTAATATTCCTTGTCTTGTCTTTTTGAACACTGTTTCCCCACTTCTGATGGTCGAATCTGTACTTTTCGTTTTTAATACTTACGTGGTTTTTGATGACCAACATTTTCATAACACTATCCATCAAGTATATTTTTCAACGTCAAATTGAATAAAAACATGGAAAAATAAAAGAAATTTCGCTTTGTCCCAGAACTTTACGCCAAATTGTATTAAGACTTCTGCTTGCAAGCTGCGTCACAAGCTTCATCGGGATCATCTCAATAATTCAGGAAAGCCGTCTATACTAGATATACTTTCGTTTAAGAAAATAAAATTCAGTTACCCCAGCTTTTCAATTTCACGACAGCTTTCGGCCTAACTTCCCAGGAATACACAGTATGAATCGTAGTTTAATTAATGAAAAAGAATTTCAAGAAAGACAAAGCTGGATGTTTACAAAACAATTTATACACAACTAGATTAGGTTGAGACTGCATTATTTAAACATCTGCTATCCGCTATCCCCATCAAATAGATCTACGTTTTTTAGCTCACAATTGAAGTATTTCTAATACATTTTAGGCTTACCATAAATCATTGAAACTAATTGAATTTTTATGAACGTTGTTGTTTGTCTTGTGCGTTTCATTTGACTTTGACTGTATACTTTGGCAAGTTTATCTGAAGCCGTGAAAGGAATGCAAACATTCGATATTGCCACGTTTAACTATGGAAAAGCTAAGTGCTAAATATGTAGTAATAATAATAATTAGAAAAGGGACTTTTTATTATTAACAATATCAACAATATGATTAAATGTTAATTCTTTAATGTGCTTGTTTCCTTGGATTTTTTCTATTAACATTATTTTTTAAATTTATGAATATTAAAAGATGAGCACTTTTCCAAATTTGTTACCGGCTTCTTCAAGCTCTGGCAGCGTTGTACGAAAACCATAATTACCACACCCTCCGAATTACATAATTGGTGATTTTTATCGAAAGCTGACTTCTTATTGACAAGCGCGTGCGTCTGTTCTTCCCCCTAACTCCGTCAATTGACTGATATTGATTTATCCAGTGGCGTTGGTATTGTTACCTTTGTATTTTCAATTTTACTTGGTAAAACAGGTACCATACGCCATTTGTCCGTTTATGACAGATATGCCTCGCCTGTTACCGATTCCCCGTAGCATTAGATATACTTGCCAAACTATACGTCTGTGAAACATGAGCACTTACAAATTAACAAAAAAAATTCATTGTATGCTCCAGTGATGAAAACCTGAGTGGATAGAAGGTTAAGACCAGATTTTGAAGTAATGTCCATTATGGAGTACATTGAGCAAAAACAATTGAATTGATGGGGTTATTTACAAAGAATTGAAGATTCAAGACTAGTTAAGAAAGTTTGGTAGGTGAAAATAGGTAAAAACAAAAAGAAGATGACCTAAAACATCAGGGTGATACATGTATTGGAAATATATTAGAGCGTCATGGGGAGAAGCAAATAAAACGGCCAAAAAATGGACAAGATTTTGCTTGAGTATCATAGATTTTGGAGCAGTATTTTCAAAATATGAAAAATCTTCATAAAATTTCAACTATTCGTTCATTTCCTATTGCAAATGCTAAATTTTTTTGGGTCATTTTCACTACATATACCATAATATTATTTTGATAAATATATTCAATATGCTACATTATCAGTTTCAAGACCGTTTGTGTAAAACGACAATTTAGATAAAAAATTATAAATTGCCTGTAAATACTAAATTTTTCCATCTAACTACTTTATCATTAACTAAATTGAATGATTGAAAGTTTTCAACTAATTAGATGTTTCCAAACAACCATCATTTTTGCACACTCTTCTACTTTATGATATTACTTTAGTTGATAACGAACAATAAAATTGCCTCACTAAGTACTCAATAAAAATCAATAATAATCGATTATAATCAATCTAAATACTTGTTGAGATAGTCGTGACATTAGAATTTTCTTATCTAAATACAAGCTGTTATGATATTTATCTTAATCTTATGTTATTAAAGGGATTCATATTTATTATAATCTCGGTTATTTTATTAATACGCACTATGATGTGATAACCTTTCAATGACATTAACGTGGAAATTTACCAAAGTCTTTAGTTAATATTAATTATTTTGAGATATTGATAGTAACACGAGCGATATTGCACTTTGATACGAATCAGTGTCAGATGAAGACTAGGAATACCTTCGCTGAAAGTCTACTTTTTCTACTAACCTCAGCCTCTTCTAGTGGTCCGACCTTTTCCGCATCACGAATCACGATAAGGTTCTCTTATCTTCTTGACAAAACCTATATAAACATTTCGGCTTAGAAGGTACTCCGAGACTTTAGCAAAAGTTTTCTTAATGTTCCGACTCATTCCTTCACCTTTTTCCACGAATCTTTAGTGGACAAAGACCACACAAAAGAATGCAATAATGATATTAAGCAAGCTGCAAAGACTTGGCTGCTTCAATATTGCGGAGTACATGATAAGCACTTCAACAGCAGTACCAGAAGCATTATTTGGCATTCCTTGTGGCCATATTGACTTTGCGACTCCCCAGAATGGTTCCAGGTTAGTGAATGGTATTGATAAGCCATGTCTGGCCAATTCGTTGCCATTATGACCTTCGTGTCCTGTTTTCCAGTCTGTAATGACCTTGAAATGGTCTCCAAGTGCTTAATTACAGTTTCCTGTAAGGCGTTATAATAGTATGATACTATTACCTTGACCGAACCAAAATAATTGCTCTGCAGTCGCGCCATGCACATTGACGAAAACGCGGGTTTTTATGCGTGACATTCAATAGGAAGCTCCGACTACTCAGATTAAGATCACCTCAGGTTTGGATTCTGAACTAATAAAAATTCAGGAAGTAGGTCTTACCGGTTCTCGGGTAAACTTACTTGAAATTTACATTAAGTTACTGAAGGTATAATGAAGTTAATAGTGAATGAAGTTAATTCTTATAAGTTATTAAAGTTAAGAAAGGTAAGTTGGTGCCATAATATTAGTATATTCAAGGTTCACTGACATCCTCTTGATAACTCGATAAATCCTGGGAATTGAAAGGGAATAAATATGAACTACGTTGTTAAATTTACAAAAACAATTTTAATTGAATTAAAATAAAAAAAATACTATGTAACGATGGTAACAACGTTGGAGTTAGATTTGTTCATTTGTTACATTGCTTCCCTGGGTTAGGCTTGGGTTGGTACCAGATAAAGTTGGTCCCGATAAGTTGTCCAGCTAAAGTGGTCCAGAGATAGTGATGTGGCCCAGGTAAAGTGATATGGTCCAAGTCTAGTTTCGTTGCCGAGGTAAAGTGATGTGGTCCAGTATGTGATGTGGCCCAGTATGTTGTCCAATAAATGAAGCCCAGGTAAATTGCTGTGGCTCAGGAAAAGTTATATGGCCCAGGTAAAAGTTCTATGGAATAACGATAGCATCAGGAACAAATTTACTACTATTTCAGTAAAACGCAGGATATCTAAAGTGATCTGACTATAGTTAAATTCTACATGTTAAAAAGAAATTATGTGAAATCGTGGTTCATAAAAAAATCAAATAAGAAAAATCCTGTATTTTACTGTGTGAGAATCATCAATAAAAGCAACAAAATAATAAAAACACATCAAGAAAATTCTAATCTTATTATTTTACTACTTGAGAATTGATAAAGTAATATGAAAATCACACAAAGAAAATGAAATGTTAATTTTATGCCGGTACATGAATTTAAAGTATATTTCGAAAGACTCGCAGACAATTTGTCACTTGTGATTTTGTGCGACATTCACCGATCGATATTCGAGAATACGGGCATAGGTCATCTATTTTCAAATCCAACACTAGGTACACTTCCAGTTTTCCCTGTTTTCAATGTGTATAATCTCAATAAAAGCAGATATTTTCAAAACACTGTTCAGAAAGCATGCAAACTAAATACCGATAACATGCATTTCATTGCGTTTGTGATGTCAGTCAACGAAAACAATGGCTTTTGTTTTGATTCAAGCAATTTGATATAAGGAGAATCCTTGCAATTGTAGGAAATGAATGTGGAGCTTTACTTTAAGTTTTTCGAGTTGTTTAGTTCCATTTTGAATTAGACTCTAATTTTTTTTACTCTCTAATTATTAGAGAGTAAAAAAATTTCCAGTATTATCTGTAGAGTATTTAGATCTAACAGAAGCCATATAAATATTGTAACCAGAGATTAATCCCCTGGAACTATTATACTACATACATCAAAACAACTTTCTTTAATAAAATAATATAGATATAATATGTTTAGTAAAGATTACATATAAGTGAATAAGCTAATACCTACTACCTACTAATAATTTTCATGAATTCAAGGTTGTTGGCATGTGCTGCGCTGCTGGTCTGGAAAGTCATTCTGTTGGGGTATATGGCCCTAAAAATAATTATCGACATTA
>CAJUYH010005750.1:0-22222 GCA_910591685.1 Galerucella tenella | reverse complement strand
CTAGAATTTAATGCTGAGGCGTACCATATAAAAATAAACACGAGATGTCTTGTTTACGAGACAAACGGCTTGTCTTGTATTGTGCATATTATATGAACATGCAAAGTAATACTTTATGACGTTTTACGGCGGGTAAAGCACCACCTGGTCAGTCAATTAGCAAACTTTATGTAGACGCAATGATGTTCTGCCTTGGGTACTATATTATTATAAAGGTCGTGGAATAATATTATGCGTAGGTAGCAGGGCATATTTCTTGATTGCCCACACCACCTTGTAGTGTTTTTAGGAAAACTTGAGGCTACAAATAATTGTCATCCTATAATTGCTGGTATAATAGCTGTAAGGACTATTATGAGGTGAGAGCCATTCATGTTATGGTACTGTTATTTTTTCTCTGTAGATTGGTCGTTTTAGAGTACTCTCTTAAAGCTTCGATTCAATATTCATACTTTCACAAGATATTTCAATGTTGAAAATTTCGATATTTCAATAAACTTTTTTTTGGCAAGCTATAAAATTAAAAAATTATACTCAGTTCGCAGACTTCTTGGTCTATTTTCCGTTTTATTGGTCTCATAATTGATACAAACATCTCTTGAAAAATACCACTAATGTTTGATATAAAATAACTGACCGAATGACGACATATTATGCAAAATATATGAATTGAGATGTTAAATGTAATGAAGGGGCTGGAAAGAGGAATAGAAAGAGGGATAGAGTATGGCGCTGCTGGTCCCTACTGGATAATAACGGTAAATTTATGAAGATGTGTTAATTAATCATAAGAAATGGGTTTTATAAGCAACTATAACGAGAAATTATGACACATATAAAACAGTAGGATTTATTTTCTGATGGGGAAAGGCTCCGCACCATCAAATTTATAGGTTTCAATAAAGTAATTCCAGCTCCAAATGCCATGTGGGATTGTCGTTTTAATCTGTTTAAATATTTAGATAAAATTTCAAATTCAGAAGTTTAAATTTGTTTTCATATTAAAAGCAAAGGTATAAATCGTGGCCAACTACAATTATTCTCAAACACACAGATGAGTAAAAGATAAATATGTTGGTTATGTGATTCTAAGAGACTCTTCACCACGACTATTACAAATCTATTGTGTGTGCCTTCCTGTTATACCAGAGTTCCTTGTCTAGACCCTTCCTTATTACTAGACTTCGAATGCCGAACTTCCTTATCGTCGAAAACCTCAGCCTGGTCAGGCCTTCGCAGTAAGTTTCCTCATCTTCATGTTAAAACCTGCATATGGTTATGTCTACTAATCGGATGTTTGTGTTTGTTAAGGGGAATCTATCGGCAGCGATTTGAGAAAATATCGAAATATTTTTGTAAAGAATTTTGAGGTAATGGATGTATTGAAAATTAAGAAAAAAATATATCATGTAGATTAATGTTGAACTTAGAGTTCTCATCAAATAAAAACTTTGAAATGCTAACCAAATTTTGTTGAAAAAAATTCGTATCATGAGGTTATTACACATATTAAGCAAAGTTTGAGTCCTTGTAAACAATTAAATATGGATTAAATGGAAAAACTGATTGATAAGAAGTCTAATTTGAAGCTTGATGAATACTATATAAAAATCTCAGAATCCTCAAATTACTTATGATCGTACAATTCCTTATTGAGATTCGGTTGCTACCACTAAAATATCGGATAAAACTCCATCGCTCGCTTTTCTATCCTTTTATGACTGACATTGTCTCTCTGCTTCGGTAGTCGCATGCCGTTCCATTGTTGATACAACGCTCGCAGGTCTCGGCGGTCTCCCAGTTCAGTACTGACGAAGCTTATAGAGTAGTACGTGAACCAAAATCCGCTTGGACCGCTTGGCTACCTACATGTTGCGCAGGTTTCATATTTCTAATAAAATTTTCGTTATGTGAACTTAAACGTGAGGACGTAGGGAAACAAAAAAATATACAAAGCATAATTGTGCAAGGTCAAATTTGGTAGATGCCCCTTAAGTCTACAATCAGAGCTGGGATCGTTACTAGAAAAAGTGACGCGTTACTAAAAAAGTAAAATGTTGCTTAAGATTAACTCTTAATTTGCAGCGCGTTATTTTTTTAGTTCGGCTTTACTTTAAAGGTAACGAAATTCTACAAATTCGTTACTTTTAGCAATAAACTAATAAAAAGATGAAGCACTCATGACTCCTTCAGATTTAATAAAAGCAGAAAGGGAAAATCATGGTTTCATTGTTGAACGCTCACGCTCAGTGCTGCTGTTGGTGTATGGTGGCTAGTAACAAAAATAAGCATGTCCAAGGTGGAGACTTTAGTACTTTATTACTCTAATTTCAAAACGAGTCAATATTTTTACGGAAATATAAAGATAGGATGTTATTAAATATTCATCTATTGACTTAAAATGTGATGCGTTACTTTCGCAAGTTATTTTATAAAAGTAGCGCAGCTACCGTTTCTTTTTCGAATTGTTACTTTTCGTTACTTTCTGGCAATTTCGCGTTACTAAAAGTATCTGTTTTTCGCTATGCCACAGAAAGGTTTTGGGCCGATGTGAGCACATCGCGACACTTCTCGAGCTAGTAAGTCTGCTTCTTCATTGCCCTCGTGATCTGAGTGGATTGGTACCCAGGCTAAGGACAATCAAACCACTGCCCAGATCTTGTAGCTTTCCGATTGCTTTCATAGCCGCCTGACTGTCAGAGGATATGCCGATGGGTATTTTCTTCAAACCTTAATAACCCTAAGGGGCATCTACCAAATTCGACCTCGCACAATAATTATGCTTTGTATATTTTTTTGTTTCCCTACGTCCTCACGTTTAAGTTCACATAACGAAAATTTTATTAGAAATATGAAAGCTCCGCAACATGTAGGTAGCCAAGCGGTCCAAGCGGATTTTGGTTCACGTACTACTCTATAAGCTTCGTCAGTACTGAACTGGGAGACCGCCGAGACCGGCGAGCGTTGTATCAACAATGGAAAGGCACGCGACTACCGAAGCAGAGAGACAATGTCAGTCATAGAAGGATAGAAAAGCGAGAGATGGATTTTTATCCGATATTTTAGTGGTAGCAACCGAATTTCAATAACGAATTGTACGGTCATAAGTAATTTGAGGATTCTGAGATTTTTATATAGTATTCATAAAGCTTCAAATAAGACCCCTTATAAATTAGTTTTTCCATTCAATCTTACAAGGGCTTAAACTTTGCTTAATATGTGTATTTTTCATATTTTTTTCAACAAAATTTGGTTAGCATTTCAAAGTTTTTATTCAATGAGAACTCTGAGTTCAACATTAATCTACATGATATATTTTTTTCTTAATTTTCAATACATCCATTACTTCAAAATTCTTTGCCAAAAATACTTCGATATTTTGTCAAATCGCTGCCGATAGATTCCCCTTAATAGCTAAACCTAATAGCCTTAATAGCTATCTTGTACAGTGCTGTAATGCTGCAACTCCTGTCTGGAAGGGTATGCTTTTATTGTCCTGGTCCTGGAATGTTGTCCCAGTGTGTCTGCAATTGCTCAATTCCCTTCCATATAAGCTACTTTACGAGAGTTTTGTTGATATAAGTAAGATTAAGGGCCGTTTGAATGGCAAATCCCGGAGAATTCCTATTTTCTATAGTAATTGTTGAGAACATACAACTTTGAAATATGTTTCGAAAAAATCTCTCAATATAAGAAGACCTGGAACTTTTTTCAACTTATTTTCCCGAGCATATTTGCAATTATCTGTCTTGAAACTAGAACTTTACATAACATTTCTAATTTACAACTGCAAAATAAATAAATATTTTGTATTGTATCTAAATAAAATTCTTGTACTTACTCTTGGAGAGATTAAGGTCGAAATATCCAATGCCCCTCTTAAAATAGTGGCTTCTACAACAAACACGTCTACAACCTGTCCACATAAATCTGTCATCAAGTGACACAGCGTTCACCCCACTCAAAGTCACTGATGATGCTGGCGAGTTACGGGCTTACGATACGATAACCGAGACTTGAGGAGCGTATATTGCTGAGGTATACGAAACCGATTTCAGATTCACTATTTTATAGGAATATTCAGAGACGACATAATATACTGTATTTATGTGAGTGAATGTAACGTTAATGTATTAAGGACCACTTGTATGAGCGCATAGTGACCATTAAATCAAATTTTACCGGTTAGTTATTGGTTATGTTCAACAGCACGTTCCATTTTAACCTTTGAGAAGCTACGATTAACGCTTAAATAACGTCTGGTTGATTGACAAACTGGGATTGTCAGTATATAGCACAGAATAAACCAGCCAAACAAGAAGCGACAGCCAGCGTAAATCCTTGGATCTTTTGGGGGCAAAATTTTGTGACCTTCAAACTGACGTTGACAGATAACGGATCAAGTTACACTGAGAAAATTGTTCAAAAAATGTAAATTAAATGTTAACTACACGCAAAAAAGTGAAACCAAAGAATGACTTGTTTCGACAAAGTTTTAATTGTAAAACTCAATTTGTGAATTGTTAAAGTTAATTTAATTATTTGTTATATTGTGAAGAATATATAAATATAAGTTTTAGCTTCTGTTTTTGGAGTACCATTCATTATTAAAAATAATTAGCTATTGTTTAACCAAATAATTCTTATTTTCTATATTGTTATCGAAATTATATGTGTAAGTATGTTTTTATGTAGGATAGGGTGAGTCTGAAAACAATACAATGATAATAGATTATATATTTATAATATCAGTTTACAATAGAAAGAATTTCAGTAAATGATGATGAAAAATTACAATAAGTATGGTGCTTGAATATAAAATTTTTATCATTTATATATTTGAAAGTTACACTTCACCAGATTCTGAATTAAATTTTACACCCAGAGAAAATGTACTGATATCTGTGACAACGAAGTTATAAGAAAGAAGCGACAGTAAACTTTTCTCCACAGATATCGAAGTTTTGTTGTGTTTTTCAATTATTCAACCATCACTTGAATGGCAGCCACGAATTGCACAAGTTTTTGGCGCCACTACTAATAAATGTAATTTTGTAATAGTTATTTACGTAACTAGTTATGAGAAGAGCGATATTGTTCAACAAGCGTAATATTTGCCAAAACAAGCGCTAGCGAGTTCTGCAAATTACGCGAGTTGAACAATGTGGCTCTCTTCATAATGTGTTACGTACAACGTTTTATCTAATTCCGCGCTTTTATAATATTTCATAAAATCTTCAATTACAATGGTAATATTAAAGTTGATTCAAATGGTGTTAAAAGTATTGTTACTATGGAGTATTCACCCAGAAAATTGACTAACTTTAAATAACTGTGTCCTCAATAATGTTTTTTCAATGTTTATAAATTTTAAGATACTATATTGAATTAAAATTATGGGGTACCTAATTGTCAGTTTAAATAATGGAATAATTGTCAGCTTTGACAGTACCTACCTAATTAATAAATTATTCTTTGAAACTTATGCAGTATCTCTATGTTGAAACTCAAACAGTTAAGTAAAGTTTTTACATAACTACTTTTCATAACCGATATATGAAGGTTATGAAAAATGGAGTGACTTAAAGTGTCACATTTGATAGCGGAATTGGATAAACAAATTTTATCTAATTCCGCTATCAAATGTGACACTTTACGTCACTCCTTGACGTTGGGTAATGTCACATTTTTCATAACCTTCATATATCAGTTATGAAAAGTAGTTATGTAAAAACTTTACGTAACTGTTTATGTTATGTTAGATACCACATGAGTTTCAAAGAATAATTTATTAATTAGGTAGGTACTGTCAAAACTGACAATTATTTCATTATTTAAACTGTACAATTAACCCATTATTTTAATTCAATAGTATTTTGAGATTTATAAACATTGAATACATTATTCAGTTATTTAAAGTAAGTCAATTTTTTGGGTGAATACATCATAGTAACAATAGTTCTAACACCATTTGATTCCTTCCACCTCAATATTATCATTGTAATTGAAGATTTTATTGAATATTATGAAAGCGCGGAATTTGATAAAACGTTGTACGTAAACACGTTATGAAGAGAGCGACTTTATTCAACACGCGTGATCTGCAAAACTCGCTAGCGCTCGTTTTGGCAAATATTACGCTTGTTGAACAATATCGCTCTTTTAATAACTAATTACGTAAATATCTATTATAGTTCAAAACACAAAAAAACATGTAAATAATCAAAAAGCTTACAACAAAGAAAATTTTTTGGTGAACAATAAAATCACATGTCATTGACAGATAACCAGACATGCGCACTCAGAAAATGGATTGTGAAATAGCACAAGCTTCGCTTCTTCTTGGGATGGTGTATTCTGTGTCAGTAGTTGTAATGGTTGTATTATTTCCTCTCCAAAGTGCTTCCGTTTAAATCCTTGTAAGTTCTCGCAGAAGCAGAATATGTGAGTAGGCCCAACTAACAATTTAAGTCATAAATACTCTAGTCTTAGGAACTATAACCTATCCTTGGTAATAATTCCGTGTTTTTTACGAAAATAATACCTTTATCGTAAGAACATACAATAGAGTGAATTTATAAGGTCAATAATACGAATGATTTACTTAGAGTATCACCTATAACGTAACAGTAACAATTAAAGTTATTTTTACGAAAACATTCCTCTTATAATCACTTATACATTATTTTTACTCATAAGTAAAATTTTGGCGGTAATAATCACCATTAGTTTCACGTAAATATTACCTATAAGTTATTTTCACTTATACGTAAAATTGCTGTGGTTATAATTACGTTTCCAATTTTACTTTACAGCCAATTCACTGTTAAGTTGCCAATGCTTGTGTTTATGACGTAAATGTTTCAACAGTTTATTACTGATAGGTTTGTGACTTTTTGGTCAGATTATTGGTATTTTGTTGGAAATCGTTACTTCAAAAATTACTTTTTGGTTTTTTTACCTAAATGAGACATATTCAAAAGAACTACAAAGTCACAATTACCGAATAAATTAACCATGAAGTGAATTTAACTTAAGGGTCGTTATTATTTTGGACGCCATAATGATTATCACTTTCAATTTTGTGTAATTCAAAATTATTGTCGAAATTATACTTCGACCTACTTTTAAGCTCAGAACATTGTTGATATATCATTTTTATGACTAAACTAAATGTAAAAAAAGCCTTTTATACATTTTATCGATTTGAAATTAATTTCTAGACCGCATTACTCTTAACATTTTCATAGAAAAACTGATTATTTTGGAGGCGAATGATAAATTAAGAGCTAAAAGTAGCCATATTATCAGTAAAGTATGCCCGGTTTATGTTCTCGAAGCTAGGGACCTCTGAATTGAGCGTGTTTTACTTTGTATTATATACCAATATTATATTATTGTGATTATGTAGAGCAAGCCACCATAGTTTGGGAGTTTATATCAAAACTATAAAAGATAAAGAAATAAAATGTTGTTCCACGTATCGCCGAGGAGGATAGAAAATATGTTGTCAGAATTACTACTTTATTACGTTATCATGACGTCGTTGAAACGGTATTATTACGTCTTTGTGCCCGTCACTGCAACGTTTTCACGACGTTGTAGTTACCACAAATGTGTTCCCCATTTTGGTAGTGGTTACGTGTTAACGACGTATTTAGAACGTAACAACGACTAGTAAAAATGACTTGAAGGTTGACTAGATAGTCAGTTTTACGGTTTTACGACTTAAAATGTTAGTTGGGGGTGTTACATCATGTGTTGTGTCAACATTCTGAAAATGGAAAACGTTAAATATAGTAATAAAATGAGAACATGCATACGACAAACTTAAAATTATAACCTGAAGTTATATAAAAAGGTAAAAAACAAATCACAATAAATTTCTCGACATCCAACGAGAAAATAAGTCTAGCTGATTTAAAATTTGGCAAGAGAGTGAGAGAGATTTCCAGCATGGTGTAGTTAGCGTAGACTACTGTTAAGACGCTAGGACGACGTCGAGGACGTTTGTTGTTGACAGTTTATCACATGAGACGTGAAGCATATATAACAAACTGCAATCTGGAGAAGACGCAATGGTAACTTGGCAGAAAAGGTTAAAATGTCTGAGAAGTCGAGACCAAACACGCGACGAGTTTGTTTTCACGTACACACAGGATAAAAGATTAGGTAATTCCATGTACACGCATAAAAAAGACGCTGGAACGATAATTTTGAAAAATTAATTTGATTTGAACTGAATCTGTTTGGACTATTACTTTGTGGAATCTAAGGTTTGTTCCAACCAGCATCAGAAACCGTTAGGATTCATAAATAAGTACAGATAAATCTTCACATTCTTCCACTTCTTCGACTCACTGAAACTTCAACACAACCTTTATATTATAAAGGGTGTCCTACGAGGTTTTGGACAGTATATATCTCGAAAACTATTTGAACTACAATATTGAAATTTGGCAGTTATAAACCGTAGGTAGTATTACACATTTTAAGCAATCAGCTACTTTGCTACAATGTCACGTTTCGGGTCACGTAATATCATTTTTAGAAATGTTAATGAGACAACCTGTATATTGTTCCCATACTCCAACGGTCTCTCTTATACTAATTCGGCCATACCTATTTTTTTGTGTTAGGTACCCACTTAGAAACGACAAACTAATTTTTATAAAGTGTTTTATTCAAAAAACAAAGAGAGCTAAAAACAAAAAGAATTGGAATACAATAACACTTTTACTACAGTTGATGCTCAAACTGATGTCCTCTTCCATTAATGCAGCATTCAAATCTTCTGAGTACATTTCTTGTGTATGCTGCTTCAATACTTTCTGGTGTAACAGATTGGCAAGCTGCTCTGATTCTGTTTTTTAAATCATTTACATCATTAGGAGCTGTAACATAAACTAATCCTTTCAAATATTCCCAAAGAAAAAAATCTAACGGGATTATATCTGCTGAACTAGCGGGCCAATGTATTGTAACCATTTCTCCCAATCCACTTGTCTTGGAAATACACATTCAGATGTGACGTTACTCGCTGAGCAAAATGAGGAGTTGCACCATCCTGTTGCCACCACATAGTCGCTCTCTCATTTAGTGGAATATGTCCTCAAGCAAATGGGGAAGAATATTCTGGAGAAAATCTAAATACCTTCCACCTCTCAAAGTCCCTTCATAAAAATACGGCCCAATCAAGCAATCAATTTGAGCATCAACTGTAGTGAAAGTATATTCCAATTCTTTTTGTTTCTCAGCTCTCTTTGTTTTAAAAAAAAAAACTTTAAAAATATTTTGTCGTTTCTAAGTACCTAACCAAAAAAATAGGTATCGCCGAATTAGTATAATAGAGAACTTTAGAGTAGTGGAACAATATACAGGTTGTCTCATTAAGATTTCTGAAAATGATACTACGTGACCCGAAACGTGACATTGTAGCAAAGTAGCTAATTGCTTGAAATGTGTAATACTACCTACAGTTTATAACTGCCAAATTTCAATATTGTGGTTCAAATAGTTTCCGAGATATATACTGTCCAAAACCTCGTGTATAATATAAAGGTTGAAATTTGTATTTGGACTAAGCAGCTAAGTTGAGCATAAATTCAAGAAACAAAAAAATTAAATCCATCATCCAATACACTCTAAAACTAAAATTATATGGCTTGAGTCACCCGGTAAATCGAAGTGTTTTATATTTTCAATATTTTCATTTAAAAGTTAAATTTAGACACGGATAAACCATTTCGTTTCCTCTTCCCAGCTCCCACCCCAAAAGTAATAATAAAAACACATCCCTTTGTGACACTAATGCTTCTAAGTATTTTATCAATTTTATTGCTCTGAAAGCATCAAGATCAGCTCGAGTTCACCCGCTGTATTCACTCTCATGTCATTTCGTCATTTATTCGACTTGTTTACGACTCTTTATTTTGAATTTATTCCAAAGCAAGGTAGATTGTGGCGTTATTGAAACTTGACTCATGCAAATGGGATTTGGTATGGTATTTTCTTGACACTTTCAAGTTGCACGAACTTTGTGAATAATGAACCTACTCAACAAATATGATTAAAGGGAAATATGTAAATAGATTAAGTACTTTTTGGCAATCTTACGCTGGTATAAATGATTTATTTTATTCACACTTTATAATTTTATATATGGAATGGGTTCGAAGGAGTTTTTTGGTAAATTAAAATTGTATAAGACAGTGCCAGAGAGAGGCTAGAAATAACCAAACTTTTGGGAAATTTAGACACAATATTTTTTATTGATCCAGTCAAGGAGATAAATTGTAGGATAATTAATACAAATATTTCCCTCATGTGTAAAAAAACCCATGAGAGGAGTGCAATTATCGATTGATTACAGTGGGAACTGCACTGTAGGAACCGAAAGAGCACTGCGATATTTGCATTGTTTACGTACCCACGGTAATCCCATTGTGAATAAATGATAATAAAATCAGTTTGACAAGTAAAGTCAAAAAATATTTTTAAAAATGTCTCGTTTTGAATGTGATTCATTGGGAATTATAGAAAATAAAGTGATGGAAAGCGAACCAAAGAAGCTTTTGTGCTGAAAAAAATATACATTGGATGAAACAACACAAATCAAATAGTTATGAAAAAGTCGTATTTTTGGGTGTTTTTATTTTGTTTGTACCTAACAGCATGTTTTAAAATGGATATTGTGTATTAAAAAAAAGGATTAGGAATTCAATATTTAAACCAATATTTGTATTCGGGAAATATTCTCCCGAATTACACTCGTGCATCAAAATAACCAGATACTTTTGCATTCGAGCGTGTTGTCTTGGAAAAGCTACATTTGGTCCACCTTCGGTGTCGGGCCCTTTCTCCAAAATATGAAAATGAACTCATGCAGTTTTTAGACCACACGCTGTCATGCAAAATTATCGGTTATTTTGATGCACTTGTGCAATTACTTCCAAAAATAATTGAATTTTGTTAAGAAGAGGGTGTCAAATCCAATAATACAAGTGTGGACCTAAGAATGAGGCACCCCCTAGTGGAGGAACAAAAAGATACCAGAATAAACCTAAATATTGGAAAAATTGTCGGGTTTTGGAACGGAAAGTTTGGGCCTGGAAAATTTCGATGCGTAACCGAAAAATCCTAATTTTTAAGCAATTTTTTTGAATTTTACGAAAATATCACCAAAAAATAATGAGGAACAATGAGCTGGCAGAGATTACTAACAATTTGAGGACCATAAGAACCTCTTAACATACGGCCAAAAATAATTATGGACAAATCAACGTTTTTTTTTTTGGTATTTTTGTTTTTGGGCCAAAAAATTGTGAAATGTGGTACATATACTCATAGTGTTCCTTAATAAGTTCACGCCCTATTAGACACTTAATGAAAAAAATGGCGAAACAAAATTAATTGTTTTCAAAAAACATTCCCCTTTTTGGCCCGTTGTGAAAAAAGTATTGATTTTTGAATCCCTAAGGTGGGCATGATGCGTTTTGTCTTTAAATTTCCTGTATTAACCTGACATATTTCAAACAGTTTTTTTCTGACGTATAATTTGGCTGCCAACTAACTGACGTTCACTTGTGACATCTACAACCGGGCCCAAGTCCTTACTTTTGAAAGATAGAGCTGTCTGTCGTTGTCGAATACCGAAACACCTTGTATATTTATAAATAGAACCACTTTAACGCCCACCAAATAAAATTCAAGACAATCGTAATGACATTATCAACTCAATTTATAAAAAATTAAAAACAATAAAAAGAGACAGCTCTTCACTCTCAATTTTTGTTTGCACGTCGAAGCTAAAATTTTTTTTCACGACACATTAATATAAACCCCAATATCATGATGAAAATTCCGCTCGCATCAGAGCGAGAACATGTTTTTTAACCGCCATCCATCAACTTAACTCCTCTTCATCGTAAATGATAAACAACGAGATTGACACAGTGCGGCGACTTTCCATGCACAAGACCAAAAAAAAGTTAAAGACGCAGCAAGATTATGAAATTAAAATAGCTGGTGCTATTAAACGTAATTTTCGTCGTAGCAGTGCACTTATAATTTAGTTACGGTGAAATGAACAAGGAGTGACGTTAAAGAAACTTAAATAACGTGTCAATCATTTGCTTTACGAAAGACGAGATGAAGGTCGGGAAATGTGGAACAAAAAAAAAGTTAACTGTGATTTTTTTTGTCCCTCTCTGTTTTGTGTGTTTGTAACTGACGATGAAAATGAGATTTTTCTTTGACGAGAAGTTGGTTGCTGTTGACGGCGTATCGTTAATTTACTTTGGTTTTTGCTTGTACAAGGATTATTGGGTGAATAGTTGTAGAATGTTTACTTAAACACAGTTTCCTGTAACAATCGACATATCTAATGAAGCGTGTTACCAATAAATAGTAGTATACTATTATATCGCTTTTAACGCAGTTCACTAAGAAGCAGCATCTACTTCTCGTGCTATAAGCCCGGCTTCACTATAGTTTTGTGGTGCTAGAACCATCGAAATATTTTGCACCTAGCATGGCGACCCAAGTTTGATTGGACGTTTGTGGTTAAACGATCAGCTTTATTTATAGACAACTTAGTGGACTATCAACTTTTAATAGGTCACTCGAATTTTATTTGTAAATAATTATTACAATGAATATATTTTAAAACGACAGTAATGATCATACAATACCAAATTATCAAATATTAGATAAATACAATAATCATGTTCTTGAAAAATTTGAACTATGTACGGTGGACTCTTTAAGAGATATTGTATTTGCTATGAAAAATAAAAGTAGCACAGATGATATTAACATTGATATTTTAAAAAACTGTTCCAGCAACCTCTCGGAACCTCTCTTAAATTTGGTAAATTCATCCTTAAAAACCCCAAAAATACCTGATGCTTTAAAAGTTGCTTCAGTGGTGCCTGTTCCTAAAATAAAAAACTCAAACAAAGCTACAGATTTAAAGCCCAATAGTATGTTGAGTAGTATTGAAAAAATCATTGATAAAGTCGTTTCTGAACAAATTGTTAATTTTTTAGAATAAAATAAACTTATTATTAAAATGCAATCAGGCTTCAGGAGCAGGCATAACTGTGAATCAGCTATTCAATGTGTGTTGTATGATTGAAAATATGAATTTGACAAAAACTGCCCAATTTTGGCAGTTTTTCTAGATCTTCAAAGAGCATTCGAGACAGTGGGTCAAAACCGCTTAATTAAAAAATTGAAAAGTATGGGGATAGTGGGGCAAGCATTGGAGTGGTGTGGTGATTATCTAAGGAACAGAGAACAAAAGTTGAGAGTAAATAACATCCTGTAAGAGAAAATTAACTATACTAGAGGTGTTCCACAGGGAAGCATATTAGATCCTCTGTTATTAGTTTACATTATTGATATTGTTATACACTTTTCTTGCAAGGATTTAGATAACTTAGTTAAAGTTGTTAATGGAACACTACAAAATATTTACAAATGGTGTTGCAATAATTTATTAAAAATCAATACAAATAAAACTAAATGTATGCTGATAAGTAGTAACTATATCTATAAGCAGTTTGTCGATAAAGGATATAACATCACAATTGGTGGAGGTGAAAATTCTATACACTTAGTAGAAAAATTCAAATACTTAGGGGTAGTAATTGACAAACAGATGAAATTCACAGATCACGCCAAAGCTGTTATCAAAACTACTGTGGTTAAGATAAATTTCCTATTTAGAAGTTCATTTGGCCTATCACAGTGGACTGAATGTATCATATTATATAATACCATCATTCTACCTCACTTCAATTACTGTTCTACGATACTTTTTTTACTAAATCAAAATGAGTTGAGCCGACTACAGAAATTGCAGAATAGAGCAATGTGGATAATACTATCTTGTTCAAAATGTACTTCCATTAATTTTTTGCTTGAAACATTGGAGTGGATGCCGAAAAGAAATATCTTATTACGAAATGTATTAATTTTTATTCATAAAATCAAGCATGGATTACTTCCAATTTATCTACAGGAGAAGCTTGATTATCACTTTAATGTGCACAATTATCAAACACGGAACAGAAATAACTTTTATATTGAAACTGTTGTTAAATTCACTATTTTTTAAAGGTCTAGATCATTATAACTCTCTTCCAGAAAGAACTAGACATTTTAATTCTGTAATGGCATTTAAAAAATATATATATAAATAAAGTCACAGATTATTTAATTAATGAATATTTCTCCAGGAACAATAACAATCTATAGAATCAGTTAGTTGTAATTAAATATGTAATGTAGGTATTCTGCATATTTTAAATTGTATAGGTATATCTTTTTGTAATATAAGCAAAAATGAGCTGAATAAAGGAATTAATAATAATAATAAATAAAGTGAAGAAAAGGGAAGGAACCAAAGCATAAGCAATAAAATAAACATCAAATATATACATTTGAAGGGAATATAACGAAAGACAAGAGATAGCGAATGGAGGTTTAAATATGTTATTTGGGAGTAAACAATTTTTTTCTAAGTAGCCGTCTCTTCGCCGGTACCACGTCAGCCTCCTGGGCTTATTGTGGATACTCCTAGTGTTCTGACTACAACCTATTCAGCCATTCCGTTTCCTGTATTAGCTCATACAGGTTCTTTGCTGGTTAATGTAGAATCTTCTGGAGTCATTGGAGGTCTACCATACAGTTTCTGCCTTCTGTGGTCCAACGACTCACAGTTGCATAGTATATGCAGAGCTGTTTCGGTATCCTTTTTGCATATTCTGCATGTAAGGTCTCCGTTGTACAGCCCTATTTTGTTTAGGTGCTCCTTTGTGGGAAAGTGTCCCGTCAGTAGCCCCGTTATGGTGCGTAGTTTGTTCCTGCTCATTGAGAGCAGTTCTTTCGCCACTTTTTCTGATGGTTCTTTTATGAATTTCTTCCCATGTATTTGCCTGGTCGTATTCTTCCAGTGTTTATTGTGTTGTTCTTTCAACCACCCTTTTAACCATGACCTCGTTAAGCATCTGAGGATGCCCACGGGTCCGTTCGGGTCCGTTCATCAGAGTTGACGATCCTACTCTTGCGAGTTCGTGAGCTTTTTCATTTCCTGTGATTCGTTTATGACCTGGGACCCAGTGTTACACTGTTTCGAGTCGCCAGTCATCTAAGTTCTTCGCCGCATTCCCATTCTAGCCGAGATGTCACCCTATAGCTCTGAAGTGCTTTAAGGGCGGCTTGACTGTCACACAATTTACACAATAACGGAAAAAAGTGTATACAGTTTAACTCCGTCTGAATATACAGATTCGGCAAATATTTATCTTTCATATGTAGAATCTCATATAGAAGCAACCCTTAGCAATATGAATTACTATGTCCAAGAGAAAGCAGTAAACTCCGTCTTCACGAAATGCCCACTTCTCTAGACATTGTCTCACTGTTATTTTATAGCTTCCTCTCTTCCACTTACAGAATATTTATACACTTACTTTTGATGAAGATATAATTACAAAGTAAGAGAAGGAGAGTATTGAAATGAAAAAGATGCGAAGAGAGCAGACGAAAGAATCAGTGGAAGAATAAACAAAAATGATAATTTATTTGCCAAAATTGCTATCCACTATTCACTTTTCTTGGCAGTGTTCATGAACCCTTTCATTTTTCTCACCACTCGCTCAGATTTTTCAAAATATTTCCAGTTCAATAAATGTTTTTGTGGACAAATTAAAAATTAACAATATATATTAATAAGCTAACTAATGAAATTAACGACTAATATTTTCTGGATTCTGCTTTTTTAATACTTGGCACATTATAACATCATTAAACGTTCAATAAAAAACCACTTAATAAGTATCAAATTGTTGATCGCTCAGTATATATCTTTTAAAATTATATTTTTTGTTTCAGGTAAGTGCAATCTGTTATCAACATCCACTAAAACAAATAAAACGCGGTGAGTACTATAATCGAGTCTCGAAATATCTTTATTGTCTCATTTGTCGTCAATTTTAAAAATCTTGGCGACTTAACATCATCATCAGACACTATTATTGGAAGAAAAAAATTGATGATCTCGTTATTATTAAATTCGTTCCACAGGCCACATGATCGATTTTATGGCTTAAAAATAAAAATTGTATAATGTAAGTGTTTATTAATATTTGTGAGTCATTTTGGAAATTGGGATTTATCTAAAACTTGGTGATTTTTTGACTTCTTGGCCTCTTAAGAGTATCTTTCTTATCAGTTTTTTTTAAAGAATAATCTTTTGATTTAAATTTTTTTTGACAGTCAGTGTATATCCAATAAAATTTTTGATCCCCATTTAGCTTCTCAAGTCGAAGCATATTAACCCTCGGCCAGAAACAGAAAAAAAAATTATCAATTACTTCCAATTTCGCCAGCCACCACTGCTCATAAAGAATAGTTAGAACATGTTGGGAACAATAAATCTCATTACTTTAAATGAAATGATTTATTCCAATTATAGTAAATTTTTATTTATGAAGATAGATGCGTGCCGAATACTTCGTGTATGCATCTTCTGTATACATTATTTGATCTACTTTGTATTTAATAACCATAAATTATAAAGACTCACGGATTTATGACTATATTTATTTGAGATGGAGATTGTATTGCTCAGATCGTAAATTGATCGATATAAACTTTGTATAATATTTATAATAGACCGTATTGAGAGAATGGCCGATGTAAATTTTGTATCTCAATCTCGATTGAAGTCGATTGCACATTTGTAAAAGGTTACTGGCCTACATATTGTTCATGTAATCGAATACAATTAGAAATATTATTATTTCCCTCATTGTACCGGGTGTCCAATAAGAAAGTTTTTAAATTTAGATAGCAGACCTCTCAATTTATTCTTTACTTTGTTAACTTGTAAGTCCCACCTTTAATAGAAGAAGACTCCTTTTCTTCTTCATCCAGTGCTGAGCTCCAGTCTCTCGATTCTTGCGCCACGAGGGGGGAATACTCTTAATACAGAACCACTCTACATGTGTATTTCACTTCCCTCTGGTCATGTATTGAGGGACTTTTACCACATTTTCCACTAAAACTACAAATAAAAATGGGCACTTCATCCGTAGACACACTGTATAAACATTATACATAAGAATATTTTCAATTGATGCAAATTTAAATGCAAAACTGATATACAAGCTTACCAACATGTATTAGTATACATTATTGCGATGAACTTGTGGATTTCGGTTATCATACATATCAGAAAGCTGGTTGGTGTAGTAAGCACAATTCTAATAAATCTAGCATAGAGCGATTTATTGCAGTTTTACTCTTTTTTAAGACGAAAAGTCTCATAAATAAAGTTGAAATGTGGTCCTCTTCCATTTAATTTTGAAAAGAAACAGACAGTGCTTGATCGATACATGGTCTTTCTTACTTTTTAGTGGCATTTTATTATTTATAGATTTGTTTGTCACGATAGTTTCGTATTCTTTATCATATGTCATTAATATGTCAGTCGGTACCGCCTTAAATATTTTTTCTAGAGATGGACTCACTGGTATTTGTGACAAATAAAAGTTAAGTAACCATTCAAATTGAATAAAAAAATAAGCCTTTTTTAACGGAGCCGTCCCTTCGCCGGCACCACCTCATCCTCCAGGGCTTATTGTGGATACTCCTAGTGTTCCTCCTAGGTTCTTTGCTGGTTGGTTGTAGAGGTCTTCTGGAGTCATTTGGGGTTTACCATACAGATTCTGTCTCCTGTGGTCCAGCGTCTAACAGTTACATAGTATACGCAGAGCTGTTTCGGTATTCTTTTTGCATCTTCTGCATGTAAGTTCTCCCCCAACTAGCAAAATGGAAATCTAAGAGGACTGAATTGTTGTATAATAGTCAAATGGCGTTGTTTTAAGGACTTTTTATTTCTTTTAGGCCTTTCGTTGCGATAATTTTGTTTTTTAAAGAAAATTGTTCTATTAAATGATTCTATAGTGACTTTTACAATACATGCTATAACGCATTATACGATCATTTCTTTTAAAATGGTATAATACCTTATAAGCAAGTTTATACAATATTAGAAATATCATTTTATAAGACTTTTATACCTATTGTATAAGAGTTCTATAATATACTATATAACTAACAGCTACAACATTATAAAATAGTTAATTAAGCTTGTCTTATTGAAGCTGTATAATGTTGTATAATGAATATTGTATAGCATTCAATTGCGTTGCATTATGAAACACTTTTTAGTTGTATAGTGCCTAAATATTCTTCGTTATAAAACAGTTATCGTATACCGTTCCATTTGACAATAAAATATTGTTTAAGGTATTTCTTTGGGATAAAATTGTTGCTTTATAAATCGCCATGTTCAAATAAGCAATTCTTGTACCGCTTTCGCCGCCATTATGAGCAATTGAGTTAAAAACATGAAACTATATTGAAGTATGTGACTTTATCATTATTTAGAGAATTATATCGTGAAATAATATCCATATGAAGTGATAAACTATTAAAGTCATAAAAAAAAAGTATTTTAGGATATTCTATTTTATTATTATTTTTAAATATCTACTTGAAACTTAACCAGAATTGAAGCGCTTCTTTTTCTTGCCAAAATATACCTCTGATCTATCAGTAAAATTTGCGGTGCATCAAAATTCGTGCTATTAAACCATTCAAATGAAATTATAATTTTTACTATCGATGTCCGCCCAAGCGGCCCAAGTCGTTTTGAAAGTCCCCATTTCTACAAATGAAATGTATGATGCACGTTCAAGTTGAAATATAATTTGGTTCTGATATTCTTCACTAAAAAATGAAATGCTCTTATAAACTGCTATATGACCAAATGTTTCCATTGTGCTCGAAATAATAGCATTATAAAAAAATATATTGCATTATACAACCATTTTGTAAGACCTTCATATTGCCGCTTCAATCCCATTTTATAGATGTGACTACATGACACACTATTAAATCATGTTATAGTAGCTGTATGAATGTTTTCAAAACAGTCATATAAGAGTTGTATAAACTTTCAATAGAAATGTTATACAACCAAACAGTTGTATAAAAATGGGCCCTTTTCAGTTGTATAAGGATCATATAATTGTTTTGTAGACCGTTATAAGAATTTAAGTATCCCATAAGACATATCTTGTAGTTTATACAAACCTTATAGAATTTAAACTGCTACTTGGGTTATACAGCCCTATTTTGTTCAGGTGCTCCTTTGTGGGAAAGTGTCCCGTAAGTAGCCCCGTTATGGTGCGTAGTTTGTTCCTGCTCACTGAGAGCAGTTCTTTCGCTACTTTTTCTGATGGTTCTTTTATGAATTTCTCCCCATGTATTTGCCTGGGCATATTCTTCCAGTGATTATTGTATTGTTCTTTTACCCACCCTTTTAACCATGCCCTAGTTGAGATTCTGGGAATGCCCACAGCCTGTTCGGGTCCGTTCATCAGAGTTGATGATCCTGCTCTTGCGAGTTCGTCAGCTTTTCCATTGCCAGCGATTCCTTTGTGACCTGGGATCCACTCCAGTGTTACACTGTTCCGAGTCGCCAGTCTTCTAAGTTTTTGCTGCATTCCTATACCAGCCGAGATGTTACCATAGAGCTTTGAAGTGCTTTATAGGAAGCTTAAAATAAGTCTAGTGTATATTGATTTTAAAATTTTCATCTGTAAGCAAAATTTCAGAAAGAAGGGACAAAAGCTTGAATCAAACTTTTGTAAAAATGTTGATGCCGAATGAGCAAAGTGATTAGATGAATGGAAGCAAAATTAATGTTCAGGCAGTTAGTTTTTATGTTTTTATTTTCATTTTACAAGGTTTTTAGAAGGTCGATTTCGGAAAAATAGTAATACATCATATTTTAATCATTCATTGATTTGCATTATAGGTTTTTATAGAATTAAACCAACCAGCAGAGTTTTAAAATAACTTTTGTTCTAACCAAACTCTTTTGTCGTTATTCAGTGTGGTGTAATATTTAGTAATAATATGTAAATACAAATATAATTAGAGAAAATATCATTTTAGTGTTAGTATATGTAAAATGTGAGAATAAACAATTTAATGAATTTAGTGGATTTGTTTGGAAAACAAAGACAAATATTTGTTAATAAATAATGACATTAAAGTCCACACACCGGACTGTAATTTTCAAGCTGTGCAGCGTGCATATAAAGCACGATCCTTAAAAACATCAAAGGATTCGAAAAATAAATAATGAAATGGTAAATAGTGAATATACAGAAACAATATTTTTTTAAATCGAAAAAAAATTTGTCGTAAATTAATTTTTGTTGTGAGCGAGCCTGAGTTAACACAAAATGAAATCGTTGAAAATACGGGAGAGTCCCTTACTTACCATACCTATGTGTCAAAAGCAAACAAAGGAGTAGCTCTGAAGTCTAAAACAATATGGAACTGCAACAATCCCTTAAGCAATTGGCTATAAACTAATGTTGCTGCGATGGTGTTCTCACGACTTTTTCCGCTTCTCTCGTGATTTGAGCCAAATATAGTGAAAACTGAGCAAAATTTTGACGCGTTAAGGTTGGGTTGGGTTCTATCATATTTGACATATATTGTGTGCAATATATGTCAGATATAAAAGAACCTAACCTAAATATATTAAAACTTTGCTACAAAATTTCATTCGTCATGTCAGAAGTTTTCCTGATTTTATAAAGAGCTGGTGAAATGAAAATTCAACCAACTGAAAAAAATTACCTTCTTGTAACGGTGCCATCTCTAATCAAATCGACAACGATTACGGTGATGTTTCTCTGCGCGATCTGTCCATATATCAAAACCCACGCTAGCTTCGATGTCGAGAAAGAACACTCGGACAGAGGACAGAGACAAGGCATCTGTCAACTGTCTGACCGGGTGAGTGGCCAACGCCATATTGCCGCAAATTAATTACCTGGTCTTACGATTATAATGATGATCCTGGTGAGATTGGTTGAAGAATTAATGTTGATATGTGTGTGTGTGTCTGAATGTGTACGTATGTGATTACCCTCAGATCAGACGGAGCTTCAGTAGGTAGAATAACAGGTTTGAAATCGGAAAGTAGGTATATTGATGACCAGCATACGGAAGGTGTTTTCAAAAAGAAAACCGCTAAACATTTTAATGAAGTGGTTAGTGTTAGAGGTTGAAAGTTAAGGTCATCAATAATGTGACCCTAGCACTGAATATCTACCTGCGTATCTAGGATTGTCAAAATTAATTGTTGAATTTTACTAACCACTAAACTTAACATGTTGATAAACTGCTCCACAGAAGTTAGAGATATTCACAAATATAATTTTATTTATAGTTTTGTCTTTAATAATATATTAAATACCCATCCGACTGGTTTGTTCGTTGTTTTCTTCTGTATTTTACAAAATTTCACATCAATTATTATTTCCCCTTCATATTAAACATCGAAAAACGTGAGAAAAACACGTTAAACAAGTTTACGGTCAAAGGTTACCACTTCTGTAAAAGATAGTTAAAACTTTCTTTGGCGGAGCAGTTTATTTGCAGTTATTTTTAAGCTAAGGTATTTTGGACACTTCATATAATATATGGAGATCCACTAATTTGATTCCGCAGACAATTCCCATACACATTTTCCATATTTCTTAATAATAAATTTTATTTTCACAAAATTTTGATCTCCCCACTTTCGGAAACCCTTGTAAACAAAACATAGTAGATACGTTCTTCTCTTCCATATTCGTTCATTATTTGAGAGTGAGTCTTTCAAATTTCAGCCCAAAATTCCCATTATTATTGCCTCCACGATTTTTTGACTTAAAGCATGTACTTGCGATTATAACTTCACCAATCATTTTTGAATTTTCGAATTTACAAAATCGGAACCAAGGTATTTTGGACTTTTATAATATGGAAATTCACTAATACCCCGTAGATTTCGAAAGTCCCCCCACAATTTTTCCGTATTTTTTAATAATAAATCTTATTTTCTCGAAATTTTGATACCCTAACTTTCGGATACCCTTGTAAACAAAACATAGTAGATACTTGCTCCCCGATTTTCTTCCATATTCGTTTAATATCTGAGAGTTTGTCTACTAAATTTTAGAACAAAATTCTCATTATTATAGCCTCCACAATTTTTTGACTTGAAGGATGTACTTGCGACTTGGTAAAGCAGGTTAGGTAGGTACAAGAACACTAAATCTACCTTATTAACATGTTCCAT
>CAJUYH010005749.1:0-22224 GCA_910591685.1 Galerucella tenella | reverse complement strand
AATATACGGGTTTTAGCCGTAACGTTTATACTAATTACAATAAAATGGTGGATGCGACAATCTGAGGGCAGATTTGAGAAATATACCTGGTATATGTATTGCACTAAATCTGGACATTTTTAAAATATAAAGGGAATATTCACCAAACAGTAATTTCTTCGTGGATATTCCTGTTATATAACATGCATATGTGAGGATATGCCGAATATCCCTAAAACATTCCAAACACATACACTGTGGTACATAGGGACATATTAGGTACATGCTAGGTACTTGATGTGACATACAAAAGTCACAACCCTAGCAAGTCCTAGGGAAATACATAATGCTATTTATGTACATTCTAGGAATGTACCTTGGACCATGCCGAACATTCCCAGTACGTTCCTAGGATATTAAAATGTTACTTGGGTATCAGTATGAACTTACATTATAATAAAAAACCGACACTAATGTTCGATTTCACCAACCATTTCCTAAAGTTAGGTAATACCTAAATCAGATTTTGGAATGACAAAATAGAATTTACGTTTCACCATGCGCTAAGAAACGCCTAAGAAAGAAAGAACCCAATATTGTCACTCTCAAGTAATTCTTAGCGCGTGGTAAAACGAAAATTTCACTTAGCAATTCCAAAATCTGATTTAGATATTACCTAACTTTAGGAAATTGTTGGTGAAATTGGGCATTACACTTTTTATTTCTAGTTTTTCTCACAATTATAATTCGTTCACACTTTTATGTAATAAATATTTCACTTACACTTCACAAAAACTATTTCTATGCTTGGTGTTATAATTTGAGAATTTTGACATAAGCCTACCTCATTATTTTCCACTATTATAATAAGTATATATTTTTTACGATCACGCGATAAATTTACGAAATATGATGGTTTTATTTATTTGAAAACATCAATAACTGTACCTACCTACAACATATAATTATTTTTAAAATAATCAGTTTGTAGTGCAAAATATTCTCAAAATAACGCAGAAGACATTTTAATTCTTTATAATTAGAACATTTGACAGCTATCCGCGTCATGACAATTCGGAGAATGCTGGAGTAGACCACGATTCGATTTCCGGCCGTACCTAGTTGTTTTTTTTTATCACAAAACTTGGCGAGTCTTAATGATTTTTGAACAGATTTTGTGTTTTGTGCTATATTTGTAGCTTTTACGTAGGTAAATTTAAATAAGAAAACCACGTTAATCGAATTCATGCGACCTTTGCGATATGATATCACACTAGGGTGATATCATAGCGCACGGTTCGCGTCAATATGATGATATGAGAAACAACGCCAGAGTAGAGAATGCGATATATGTTAATTTCCTATGTTAATTTCCTAGGAAATAGTAGTTTTCCTACAACCACTATGCAAAACACGCTTTTCTACACAAGTTTTTATACGTAAAGCAGGCCTTTTCTTAATTCTTTTGGAAAAGTAATGCGAAAAGTACACGCTATGGCACTTTTTCACACCGAAATGTCAAACAAAGCTACATATGAAGTGTCAACTTTTTTTGACAATTCCTAATAGTGAATTTCTTATTGGTGTACAGCTTGAACCAAAAGTAAGTAAACTATTTATCCAATTATTTACCGATTATAGAAACATCATCCTATTAAGCATTATTTTGGGAATTATATGAATCAAAACCAAAATAATTCATCTTTTGAGTTGTCCAATTTGGACATTGAAAATACTCCTCCAGATATTATCGAAAAGGCTCAAGCTGCAACCGAAAATTGGTTCAAATTTTCCAATTAATTATATATTCAACTGACTTTTCTATTTATTTTCATATTGTAAGCTCTTACTCTTCAAGGTTTAGATAAAACAACTTAATCAATTACCGTATTTCTTCCATTTATAAATGTGGTTGTAGAAAAAATATTGTGTACAACTTGTACGTAAATCACTTTTCCCACTCGCTAAATTTGCGGCACTTGCCTTGAGGCTCGTGCCACAAACTTCTGATCTCGTGGGAAAAGTAACGCTTTGCATACTAGTTGTACAAACTACAATTGTACAACTAGTACGCGAAGCTTCACTTTTCCCACGAGCGCAGAAGTTTGTGGCACGAGCCGCGAATCCAGCGAGTGGGTGGACTGATTTGCGTACAAGTCGTACACAATATTTCTCCTACAACCACATTTATTAATGAAAGAAATACAGTAATTTCTATAATTTTATTCTTACTTTGAACAGAAAGAACTTACAATATGAAAATAAATAGAAAAATCAGTTGAATGTATAATTGATTCATAATATAATATGATAATTCCTAAAATAATGCTTAATAGGTTACGGCCAGTTTTTCAATTGAATATAAAGTCTAAATTTTGAATTTCTGGTTGTTTTATTCGTGAATTGTGACAAAAAAGTGTTTTATTTCGTTTATATTGTGTTTTGGGTACTTTAAAAACGTCGTCAAACATGAATGTGCACTCTGGTGACGAAGAGCCTAGACGTCCAAAAACTATACGTCCTAGACCAACTTACGACAATAAAGACTTATTGGACATATTTAGATTAAGTAAAGATATGGTAGAACATTTATCCGAGTCATTAGAAGATATTCTTTCACATCCAACTGATAGGTAAATTTAAAAATTTGATAAGAGTCAGGGATTAAACTAAAATTATTTCATTTCTTTTTTTTTTAGAAACGATTGCCTCACTTCTACTCAACAATTACTCTTATTCCTGAGTTTTGCAGCCAATGGGTCGTTTTTAAAAATATCTGGAGATTCTTGTGGAGTAAGTAAATCTGCCAGACAATTGAAAAAGTAGCACGAGCTATTTGTACTCTTCGCCCCAGATACATTAATATGCCTCAAACACCTAATGAAATGAGAGAAAGCAGAGAAAAGTTTTATAGAATAGCTCGATTTCCTAGGTGTATTGGGGCAATAGATTGTACCCATATCCGTATTAATTCACCTGGTGGGGAAAACGCAGAAATATTTCGGAATCGTGAAAAAATGTTTTCTTTGAATGTTCAGACAATCAGTGATGCACAGCTTGAAATTCAGGACATTGTAGTCAGATAGCCTGGTTCAGCACACGATTCGATTTCGAAATTCTAATGTGCATAATTTATTTGAAAATGGATATTTTGGAAACAGTGTAATTGTTGGTGAATAAATTTTGGGTTAACTCTTGTTCTTCTTTTCTTTTAGCGACGATATTACCATAGAGAAAGTAAAATATTACTACATCTCTGGCGAAAACTTTACAGTATCTATTGCCAACCTTCAGAAAATATCCTAAATATTAAATTACTTAATAATTAAAAGTAGTTTGAAAAACAGTACCTTGTTGTTAAGTATCTATTATTTTCAGTTAATAGTTAGGTAATTGAAACTTGAATAATATATTGAAAAACTGGCTGTTAATGTTTTTATAATTGATAAATTAAAGTAAATAAAGAAATAAATAGTTTACTCACTTTCGGCTCAAATTTGAAAATTGTACACCAATAAGAAGTTCACTAATAGGTTGAGTTGTCGAAAAAAGTTGACGGGTCATGGATAGCTTTGTTTGACATTTCGGTGCGGAAACGTGCCATAGCATGTACTTTTCGCATTACTTTTTCAACGGTTTTCAAAAAAATTAAGATAGGGCTGCTTCGCTTATAAACATTTGTGTGGAAAAGCGTATTTTGCATAGTGGTTGTAGGAAAGATGTATTACCTATATACGTGTAAAGGTGTACACATTATGCCGCGATTTGCCGTTTGCAAATCCAGCGACTGTATGTGTTGGCATTAATTTAGTTCAGTCGCACAATGTCCAAAAAACAGGACGATCCCGGTATAGATTCATCAAATTAATAACTTTCTTGTTCGTCCACTCCATTTAAAAGCAAGTTCTAACTGGCAGACATTCTGAATCACATCTGAAGCCGCAAGAGGCCAGTGATTGGCAGGTCCTAACTCTCCGTTCTCATTGGCTTTCTTTGAAGGAGACATAAATTTAGGAAGTATTCTAATCATTGAATTATAGTTAGAAAGAAATTAAAAAAGACGCTCATAGGTAATTGAACTAGGAAGTGAAAAATAATTAATTCCAGGTTGAAATGATTACCAAGAAAATTATTGTCATAACTAATGAGAAATTATAAAAATTGATTTCGAGCACTCCACGTTTTTACCAGAATGACAATAACTTCATTCTTGAATTGAGAACTATTTTCCACTTTTTGGTTCGATTATACCTGTGACTGTGCTTTTTTTAACTATAAATCATTTCAATTTTTTCAATTGTAATTTATGAATAAATAAATACTTAACAACTATTTTGTTTTGTCATCCGTCCTTGATAAGTACCTATCCAAATTTTTTTTCGAATTGATCTGAGCTGTGAGTGGGTAGAAATCGAGTTCAGAGGTTACGTTACCAATAATTGTCTCATGGCCAAAAATAGATTTAACAAATATCTACTATCTTGTTCCTATTAAGGCGCGTTCTCACTAGTCGCTTTTCGATAAACGATTTTTATTGATCAACTGAAATCGAATGAACATCCCTGTGTGAACCTCCATTTCAATTTTTGTTGAACGATAAAAATCGTTTCAACAAAAGTTGAATCCATTTCTACTTTTATCGTTCAAGTATGAGTCACCATACGATTTTGATACGCGATTCATCTTGCTCAGTGTTCAGTTTGGCAGTCAAGGAGTCAAATAATGTTCAGTGTTTATGTTAATAATTATATTTAGTGGTTTTTTTCGAGAAGAATACTTATTTTAAAGTACACACTTCATTTTGTTGAGCTTTCGTCGCACTTCGTCAACTTCATCAGAACAAAACTTGTGGTTAAAAAGTGATATCTAAAATTCCATTATACATATAAAAATACAGAATACTTCCATAAAACACGTTTAAATTTTGATTATTTTACCAAGCTAATGTCAAAATTGAAATTGACCAATAAAATGTTCATAAATTTGTGTTGGTAAATAGCAATTTTAGAGGTGGTATTTAATTGTCCATTCGTTCATTAATTGATGTCAGTTTCTGTGTCAATGTTTTGACTAGTATTAGTTATAGCTTTACGCAAAATTGTATCCTTTTCAAAAAATTTCAAGTGTACTCTAGAAAGTTCTTCAAATTTTTTCCTTCTCAAAATCCATCCAAATATTACGTTTGGCTAGTTTCTTCCTACATTCTGATAACATATTTCTCAGTTCTGTAATAATTAATTCGCAAATGAACCCAACACCCGTACGGACAACCTCGTTAGTCGTAATTTTGCTTCCAACTATCGGCTCCACATTCGTTGTAACATGAGAACCAAAAATTGATTCGATTTAAGTTGGTCAATAGAAATCGTTTAACTAAAATAGACTAATGAGAACGGCGCAGAAAAATATTCTATTTTAACAACTATTTTCATGGGTATATCTGTTTGCCTGCGCCATAAGTTTTTACAAAAATATAAAAATGTGTGATGGCACTTCTTAGAGAACAAGGTTTTGTGTCAGTTGTCTATTCAGATGATATCCTTCTTTTTGGAAACTCTATAAACTATTCTAAATGTGGAAGAAAAATTGAGTTTATTGAAACAATTGGGGTTTATGATAAATTTTGAAAAAGTAACCTATCACCAAATCACACAAGCAAATATGCTAATTTCTCTGCCAAATGAAACGTTTGAAATCAATAGATTTATTACAAAAATTCTCCATGCGAATTATTGCGAATTCATTGGGTATGATTGATTTCATCTGCTCCAGCTATTGAATATGCTTTTTCATGTACTGAGCTATTCGAAAGAGAAAAATTCTCAGCTTCGCGAAATTACGTAGGTGATTATTAGGTTAAAATTTACATACCACTTTCCCCAGCCATAGATTCCATTTGGTGGTTAAACAAGCTTCTATATTTAAATAACACAATACGCTTTGATGATTTCCAGGCCGAAGTATATACTGATGTTTTAAGTGTGGTTGGAGGGCTCATTTAAGTGGTCATACCACATAATATGGTCTTGGGTCATGGGAGGAAAATGACATAACCAATGACATAACCAACGACATTAGTTAATATGTTCTTGTATTATTTTTTACATGTAGACTCCGATTTAAAGAAGAATGGGCCAAATGCGTCATATGCTACGTCATCGTCTCGAGGCCAGTGTTTGGTGAATCAATCGATATTCCAGTGGAGTGGATAGAGAACGCACTAATTTTTGCCTTCTATTCTTCTTTGAATCGTACTCTATTGTCGAATAATATGAATTAAAATTTCCCCATCTCAAGAGGTTCTCGATTTAAAAAGTGTGAAGACATGAGAATTTGGAAAATATTATTGAAATCGAAATTATTTTTCAGGATTCAATGCAAATATGAGCATGGAAAATGAAATTATTTCTTGAAAAAAAACTTACTGCTTGGTATATGTATATGTAGAACAAATAACAAAACTTTCAGATTTGTATTGTTGGTGGTTTGATGAAAATTGGATGTAAAAAAATAGGACGTTGAATACATACCAGCAAATTTGTAATAGTATTCACGTAGGAATCTCATTTGAAATGTAAAAAATCCATTATGTGATTTAATGAGTTCCTCGCAGTACGTACCAGGGGGTCCAAATGTAAATTTTCATAGCGAGCCGAAAAAAATATTTCCAGAGTTCTGATACTTGTAGACATCAATATAAAGGCACAAACAAATTTATGAAGTCTTCTGACTTCATTGGGTATTTTTACAAATCATTTATTATTCAGTAACTCCCGCATGGTACTGCTGTAGGTAGAGTTAACGCAAATAGAGAATAGTGCAGGTCATCATCAGCAAAAACGTCCAGTTGCTTAACGCAAGATTATTCTTGTTCTATGTGTTGTTGCATTACACTGCCAGTGACGGACTTCACAAAATTTATTTTTGGATGTCAATGAATACATCATACCAATACTTAATACATTTTATTGAAAAATCTGTTGAAATATCAATAATAATATTTTGTGGGAATACGCGAATTAATTACTGTAAATCAGCGTTTCTCAACCTGTATGGCGCACAAGCTCATCAAAATGAAAGTAAACGATAATTACTTATATGGAGAAAAAATGAATTCAAAGAAATAAAAACGAAGTAATATTCATTCTCACATTAGAAAAAAGTAAGTGAGATACATTTTCAAACCAATATACTATTTATAAGTATATTAAAAATATGATTGTATATCAGTAGGTAGTTACTGTCAAATGCCAAGTGAAACTGATAATAAACTTATTAGTACAACAGTTACAAACGTCGCTAGCACAATATTGGGACCAGGACTCATTTTTTTGGCAGCCAGAGTCTCTCTGTGGATCATGCAATGGGTCCAGACACATTGCAGAGATTTTTGTTTTACATGTGCTTGTATACTTTGGGACCTTCCAGACATTGCACGAGCATCATCGGTGCATATTCATAACGCAATTTTTTCACCCTATGCTTGCCTCATCAATAAAATAATCCTAAAATATTGAACAAAGTGAGTGCTGTTGCTTTGAATTCTATTGGTTTGCAAAAAAGTTGTTTTCCTACTGCCGACATACCATTAAAAAATCGGACATGGGTAATTAAATAAGCGTTTTTATTGCCATCTGTTATTGCCTATCAAGCTAAATCGAAAACAATTTGTCACGCTTAAAGTCTAAGGATGAGTATAATATTCGTTGTAATTTGGTATTATACGAAAAAGAAAGGTAGGGGGGCGCCATAAAGATTGTTTTCAAAAACTGGGCAGATTTCAGGATTTTTCCTCAAAATCACCGGCTTGCAAAATGTCGATTTACTCCCTTCATCTGCACCATACTGTATATAGTCATAATTTTGTGAACTCAATTTTTATAAACAGTGTGCACAATTTGGTTAGCTGTGTTATTAGTAAACTGTCAAAATTGATGTGTTTCATGTTTTTTTTATACATAAACAGAAACCGTATTTGATAGTTATTTGTTTTACTAGGCATAAAAGCACAAGATTTAATGCCGCGGCTATGAAACGCGCTACGCTCGGCTATGAAACCAGCCAAGGCATTAAATCTGCTTTTCTGCCGTGTGAAACATATATTTTTTTCTCCAAATTTGTTCCAATTCCACGCAAAATCGACTTTTTCATATTTAAATTGCGTTTCATTATCAATATCCGAATAACTAAATCATTTTATCAAAGGTAACTGGGCCCAGCGTTACTATGTTTACCGCTGATGACGTTTGTTGAATATGTTTGTTCCCTGTTCACTTTGTCATTGTCAATTTTGAAAAGCTGTCATGTTAGAAATGGATTCACTGCAAAGTGAGGATGAATTGATGCAATTAACACCACCTGAGATAAGAAACCAGGCGAGATGTGGAATTTAACCTTTTACCGGAAAAATCAAGAACTGTATATAAACTCACATACCGGAGTATCAAGTGTGGATACTAAAGTTGTTAATTTCACTGGAAAGGAGGGAAGTGGACAGAGTTCAATTGTATCAAATAATTGTTCACAATTCATCATAAATATAATCTAATAAATAAAAATTTTGTGTTGTAGTTTGTAGTTTTAATGCAATAAAACCAGTTTATTATCATCAGCATCATTTTGAGTTTTCTTAATGTCATTGTCAATTTTAATAACCAGTTTGATTTGAATTATTACTTGGAAGGTTGCCTAGCAACGAACTTTATCTGCCTAGGCAGTAAAAGTGGACTTTTTCTGCCTAGGCATTAAAAGTACAACTTCTAAGCCTGACAAGTGTCATTAAAAGGCCGCTTTTAATGTCATTTGGAGAAAAATTATATTCTTTATAAATATTTTTGAAATCCATTTGTGAGTTCACTTATATCATTTTCTGTATTCACAAAAGCCGGTGCAGCGACTGAAGAATATTTCCATAATACAGTGCCCTCATCAGAACTTCAAAGGAAAAAAATGGTAACCAGAAAAACATCAATCTTCGATAGAATTAGCAACCGAGAGGGAAGAGTTAATGAACTTCTTGGGTAGCCCTAAATTTTTTTGCATCAAATTTGAAAAAAAAAGCGGATGATGCCCACGGGACATAGGTTCTGTATTTGTTGCCATTGTTGGCTAAAAATATAATGGAGTCCTTCGATTACACGAAGATATGACAGCCGATTTGTTTGAAAAATGGTTTGTGAAATAGCTTTCGCCTTATATTCGCCAAATTTACAAGAAATTATAATACAAATTTCGTATGCAAATCAATTCCAATTTATCACATCAATTTCAATGGAAAACACTATTTCACAATATTATTATTATTATTATTTATTTATTGCTTTCAAGAACTTGCTTATAGCAACGAGTGGCTACATATATACAATAACATTAATATTGTGAAATAATCTAATTAGACTACTGGGCTAAAAGAAAAAAAAAAGATAAATAAAAATAAAAACTCATTCATTCAATATGAAGCATCTTAATTTGAGTATATTCCAGATGTATTGGCTAATTACCATAGCATCATCATTTGTAATATTTTGCAAAGCGTTAATTAAAGCATCTACATTCTGTAAACAAGGGGTATTGCGCTTCATTACAGTATTTATGGGACACTCAAATACAACATGTAGAAGAGTTTCTTTTTCTCGATTGTTACATATAGAGCAAACTAATTTCGGGTCAATATAATAAACAATACCGTTAAAGGTAAATTTAATTTTATAATTATTAGCCATACGTAGTTGGGCCAGAGTGCGTGTGACTTGGATAGGTAACTTTTTTTGTAAATATGGACTCGGTGCTTCAGAAACATTAAAAACACTGTATAAAGACATATGAGAATACCTAGACACAATATTAACATCCACCTTGTGCAAATGTGTGTAATATTTAGCTAGAACATCTTTCTTTAAGGAAGAAAAATTGAAAGATGAAAAGTTATTCCAGTAATTTAATACATTCAAATCAATGAAAATCTGTCTCATTTGCCTTGACCAGTTGTACTTGGTATCACATGAGTCAATTAGTTTTAATTGTTGGTTATAGCACAACTTTGGGTAACGATCATTTTCCATCTGAGACAGTTTATGTAGCCAGTTGAGTGAACATTTAAAAACATTGTATGCCAATTTTACTCTTCCCGTTTCTACTCGAACAATAGCATCAGGTGTATTAAAAGATATTAAAAGTATTCTCTTTAAAAAATATAGTTGCACTCTTTCAAGAATTTCTAAATATTTAAGTCCCCAGACAGAAACACAATTGAACATCGTACTAAGAGCCAATGATTCAAACAGTTTAATTCTCGGGCACCAAGTATCGATTTTAGCCTTAGCCATTATGGGAAGAATAGCTGCTACAGCCTGTTTACCCTTTTCACAGATAACTGTGGCCATTTCATTGAATAGCCCACTCGAGGTAAATGTCACACCCAAGTAAACATACTTATTCGTCATAGACACTAATTCATTATTGAAAAAAAATTACATTTAGAGTGACGAAAACCTCCACGGCTAAACTGGGTTATTTTAGTTTTCTTCAAATTAACAGTCAAGTTGTTCAATGCAGTGTACTTTTGTAAGATATTCAATTTTTTCGCTACATCAATTTCGGACTGTGCCAGGATAACCAGATCATCTGCATACATCAAACACAATACATCGTTCTTATCGTCAATGTTCACACCCTGAGCACCATGATCATAAAAAAAAATTTCAAAATCGGCAATGAACAAGGCGAAAAGCAGGGGACTTAAAGGTTCTCCTTGCAAAACTCCTGTCGTTACCGGGTATGCTTTAGTTAAACCATCAGCACTTTTTATTTGCAGATTAGCTTGCCTGTATAAAGCTACAATTACACGTATTATTTTTGCAGATACACCCAAATTGAATAATTTTATCCATAGCAACGAATGAGTTATTGAGTCAAATGTCCTCTTAAAATCTATAAATACTGCAAATATTTTTCTTTTTCTGTGTCTAATATGTAGGTTAATAATAGAGCTCAAGGTGTATACATTGTCAATACATCCCCGTCCTGAACGGAAACCAGACTGACATTCAGGCAAGATTCTGCAATCATCAACCCAAGCGGATAATCTATGAAGAATCAGAGTAGTAAAAATTTTGGCACAACAGTTGATCAACGCAAGTCCTCTATAATTCTCAGGAATTTCAACGGGGCCACCTTTATGTAGCATTGAAAGTAATATTTTCGACCATGACTTAGGAATTATGCTAGAATCAAATATTGTGTTGAACATTGAATTAAGATACAATACCCAGTTATTTGGTAAATTTTTGAAATATTCATATAAGATACCGTCAGATCCTGGAGCTTTATTATTTTTACACCTATTAAGAACAATATAAATTTCATCCATCGTAAACGGAGAGTCCAAATATGGATGAAGCGCGTCTTGAAAATTAGTTATATAATTCACTTGTGGTGGGTACATATTCTCATAAAATTCTTCCCATATCTGTACCGTCAAATTTTTATGTGAATTGGCATTCCGAAACTGTTTAACCGTTAACCAAAATTCTTTGGGGTCACATACATTTGACAATCTAAAGAGAATTTGAGAATTGTAGTCTTTTTTTTTAGTTTTGATTAAATTTTTATAAGCCAACTTGGCAGTTATATAAGAATGTTTTAATGCGTCAGGAAAATTTTGTTTTTTATTTAATTTTAAATACATTTGCATATTTTTCTTTGCTTCCCTGCATGATATGTCAAACCAAGGTTTGTTTTTCCTCCTATCATGTTGATTTATGATTGTTACATTTTCTTTATATAATCCCAGATCCACCGCAGTTTCACGTATAGCACTACAGAGATTGTCAAAAGATTTATCACAATCGGGAATAAAATAAGCTCTATTTGCAGATTGCATTCTTATTTTATATTGTAATGAGATGGTATCGTTCCAACTGAAAACACAATGTTTTTCCTTGTTAAAAATATGCTCATTAGTATTTTCTGTAATTTGGTTTAGTGAAATATTAATCGGAAAATGGTCGGATAAAAAATCATTATCACCTACATAAAAGTTGTATACTTCAGAGAGAAAAACATCATTAACCCATACCAAGTCAATCACACTCTTGCCCAATTTACTAACATAAGTAAATTTTGCTGGAGTATCAAGTGTAGATCTACCGTTAAGTACAGAAAATCCATTTACACACATAAAATCTAGTAATTTCCTTCCTCTGGTGTTACAAAGAGTATCACAGCTTAATCTGGTTCCATAAAGATTAGAATGTTCAATAAGCTCTGATGCTATAATACCCTGATTTGATATTCTGCAATTAAAATCGCCTCCAATAATAATTAATGTATCTACATATTTTTCAATTATTTCATTTAGGGAGGCATGGAATTCATCTAGAATATACTCCAATTCGACAGACGGTTTGAAATATACATTACATAAGATAAATCTATAATTGGGCAAATAAAATAAACAGAAAATGAAAGAAGTAGATTCGTACAATACAGTTACATCAAAATATTCCTTAAAAAATATACACAATCCTCCACTTGGCCTCCCCAATGATTTCTCTTTAGTTGCATTTACATTGATATGTTTAAAATTGGATAAGAATGGGGGAACATTTGAAACACCATTAGAAAGCCAAGTCTCAGATAAACAAAAAATGTCAAAAAATGAGGAAGGATCTTCAATCATATTATTAATATTTCCATATCCATGACAATTCCAGAAACTTATGAGGAGTTTTTTGAAACACCTGGAGTCGATTTGTACACTTTGTTTGCTTTATTATTCGGGGAATCATCGTGGTCACGGCTTCTTTTCTGTGAGGATTTGTTATTTATAACCAACTCGTCATATTTTATACGTGCCCAATATCCTTTTTGCCATGCCTCCTTCAATTGGGGAATTAATGTTTGACGTTTATTTTGGACTTTTTTGGGGTAGTCGTGGTCAATCCACAACTTTGTTCCTTTCAACTCCTTAGTTTTCCTCAAAATTTCAAATTTTTTATATTCCTTAGTTAATTTAACCAATATTGGCCTAGTTTTATTCATATCGTATTTCCCAATTCGTCTTATATAATCTATATCCACGTTAAGATCGATAATAACTCCCATCCTCTGGAGTATTTGGTTAAAACTTTCCATTGTTTCTTCGCGGGTTTCATTCTCTTTATCTTGTGCACCCTTAATCACTAGATTCCTCCTTCTTATTTCCTTTTCTAGAGTATCTATTTTATTTTCTTGTTCCAGATTTTGAGTTTTAAGTGCTGTATTTTCTTGTTTCAATTCTACTAACTCAGAAGTTAATTTATCAAGCTTGGTATCCATCTGATCCAACCTGAGCTGTATATTTTCCAGCATATTTTTTATTTAATCCATTTTCAAACAATATATGAGCTGCTTTTAATTAACGGCAACCTCACGGTTTTAAGTAAACTTGGCAACACCAAAAACAATTAATGTGTAGTTTTGATTGTTATCTTCAATATATCTAATCTGGTAACGAGCCAATATATTTTTATTGAAATATTTACTTACTATTACTTGTATTTTTCGGAAAATAACACGCTATCAAACTATCACAATGTTATCCCAATCACCTTAAATAGCTGTTGTATAAGCTTCCAGTATTTATATTTGCAAAAAACTGGAATTTTATGCAAAATTGGTAGAGAACAATTTAATAACTTCTTAACAGTACGAAGGCAATGTTGCCACAATATTATATCCTATAAAAATTTGAAATGCACGCCATTTGGCGGAATTTGCCATGAATTTAATACAAAATTTGGGTCATAACATCAGGTTCAGATAAAGGATACTCAGTTGAACTCCTAACATTTATTGTTTTTCCATTTTTCCAAGGTGATATGAAAAAAAAACCTTTTATTTATTGCGAACTTCTTTGTATTGAATGAAATACATATATAAACTTGATAATTATTGCTTAGTAAATGGGCTGCAAGAGTTCTGGCTCATTTTCGAGATTTTAACATGGGAATCTCCATAAGAAAATCTAAGGTTCGTTCTGGCAAATTAGGATCTTTTTGTAGTGGGGGGTAAATCTGCGCATGTGCTACGGGTAGGTGACAGTCACGCCTGCGCCTGAGCCAATCACAACGCTCCATACGTCACGTTGTCATGTCAAACGTCAAATGTCAAACGTTACATGTCAAACGTTACATGTCAAACGTCACTCCGTCAAACGTCACATGTCAAACGTCACGTTGTCACGTCAAATGTCACGTCAAACGTCACGCTATCACGTCAAACGTCACGTTGTCACGTCAAAACGTCACGTTGTCACGTCAAAACGTCACGTTGTCACGTCAAATGTCACGTTGTCACGTCAAACGTCACGTTGTCACGTCAAACGTTACGTTGTCGCATCAAACGTCACGTTGTCATGTCAAACGTCAAATGTCAAACGTCAATGTCAAACGCCACTCCGTAAACGTCACAAATATGCAAGCTCAACAATTAAAATAACTTTAAAAGTACACTGAAGCAAAATCAACTAAAATCAAACACGATCTATCATTATAAATCAGCATAACCTCACAATTAAGTACCACGTGTTTGGAACGCTTTGTTTAATGTTTTACCACCAGACTAGTTTGTGACGTCACGTGGACATGCTCTATTGGGATGGTGATTGGGATATGAGCCGAGTAGCCATGCCTGGCCTCTTAACAAATATAGACTAATTTTATTAAACATTAACTGAATATAGCAACACAAATCTATGTGAATTAATCATAATATTTATCCTTTTAACATATACACATATGATTCTTGATCTATAGATTAAACTGAATGACGCTATTTATCCACAAAGTGCTATGACTCATGTCATAAGATTGGGAGAAATAAGAATTTAATTAAATCAGAAAACATAATGATTTATTCATAAAAAGATATAATTTTGCTAAGTAAATTCTTTAGCTGTTCTTTTAATCCTCCATTGGGACACGGTATTCCAAACCGGTTTCAATTAAATTTTCCAGCTTCCATTACCTTCTTTGTGTATTCGCTGAATTTATAATATGTGTCTCCTTTCAAGAAATATATATATATATATATCCATCAATGAACTTGAAGGCACTTGTTATACCCAGTGGTAGGCCTGGAAATTGATCAGCAATTCGTCCACGCGTCTTTAATAGGAAAGGAAACATGGTAAATTCGATATAATTATAGGTATCGTAAAAAACGAAATTTCTACCATGATGGTCTTGAAAAACTGCATTGATCTCTTTGAATTTAAAATTCATATTATTTCTTGTTTTGCGTAAATCTGGGAGAGATTATGTAAGAAAGTCTTTAGTGGTGTTGTCGATTACCAAAAGGGAACCCTCAGAATTTTGAAAAATATGCGATATAGATGAAGACTTAAGTTGTGCAGAAAGGTAATCATGAAGATCATCAGGACTTGAGGGGATTCGCATATCATTTAAATCAAATTTCCATAAAAAATTTTCGTGTCCAACATATAGTCGGAAGTTTGGGAACGACGGAGCAGTTGCCAGAAACATAAAGCTTGGTATTGTTATGTCGCATGAATTTTTGATTGTTGTACTAGGATGGACTGCACATAGGGTTTACAATGCCAGGTGAAACTTCGAGGTTACCTCGGAATCACCTGTTATACCAACGTTCCCTGGTCGTCTGTGGTCATGTCTCGCGGACCAGAGGGATGGGGGGGTCTTGACTTGACTGTCCGGACCAAGAGGAGACAACCTCATCAAAAATCCTGAATCCTTCGGTGGGATGACCGGGCCCACAGGATACGTGGTCGAACAGAAGATCGGCACCTACTGGTCATCGCCTTGGGGAAATGGGCGAAACCCCATTGTAGGTAGCCTTACCTCCGCATGCGGGGCTCTGCGGAGGTGGACCAAGATTTCCCTTGCTACTCGTTGGATCTACATGGATCAATTAAGTGATAGAGAAGAGGGGAGGGCTAAGGAGAAAGGGACCTCGGAGGAGACTCTAGAGATGGGCGACCTGTATAGGGCCCTTATGAAAGAGGCTCCTGAGAGGTGCCCTGAAACCGGGCCCCACGAAGAAGACGTTCAGATGATGGGAGCGGTGAGGGCCCAGGCAATGCCGGGAACAACTGCCCCATCACCTGAAAGACTGAAGAGGCATCGCAAGTCTATTTGCGGTGCCGAGAAACGAGAGGAGGAGAGCCGCAAGGGCGACAGAAGGGATACCGAAAGGTGGCCCAACTGGCCCTTGCAAAGAGGTGACACCAGCACCGCCCAGCCGGGACATGCATGATAGTGCTGGTCCCAGCGGGGTCAAGCTTGGCGTCACCAAAGGGGGAGCTAAGAGGCCTCGGGTGCACAACACGCCACCAGAGGCCAGGTAAGCTCCAAAGAAGGTGTGCACGGTCCCTGGTGAGCGCAAGTCGTACGGGAAAGCTGCAAGCAGCGACCTCACGGTGGCCATCATCCGCGATGGCTACCCAGAGAATCTGCTCACCAAGGAGCAGTACGCGCATATCCTCACGCAACTGCATGAGGATATGTACAGGACTGGCGCCTCATTTGTGCCGAGCTTTGAGGGACACTCGTTTGCCCGGGGAGCCGTTATGGTGACCTGTGCGGATGGGGGCTCTCTGGCTTGGCTCAAAGAGGCTATAAGTAAAATCAAGAACGAGGGACTGGTGCTCAAAATCATTAAGCAGTCGGCCTTCGAACAGCTTAAGAAGGCAATGGTTTGGGTGCCAGCGCCTATCAAGTCTCCTCCCCAAGAGGTCCTCAGGAGGATCCGGATTGGTAATCCGACCCTGAGGACTGAAGAGTGGGTGATTCAGGCCTCCCGATGGGATGCTGCCTCTTTTAGGCAGAACATTGTATTGGGACTCGATCCTCGATCGGTGGTGGCACTCAACCATACAAAGGGGAAATCCGGTATGGGCTCGGGAAGGTTAGAATTATCTTCCCGGGAACTACGGGGACTCCGGAGTAAATTATTAATGGGTAAGGAGGTACCTCTAAAGATATTCAATGTCTGTTGAAGGGGCCTTAAAATTTACCCAGGTTAACTTGCAGCATTGCCGTGCCGCTGCAGGAGTATTCGCGCAGAGGATGGCAAGGCTGCAGACAGGCATATGCTTCATACAAGAACCATGGGTGTATAAAGGGCATGTGCGAGGCTTAGGCACACCCGGGCGTAGCTTATTCTATGCAGTGTGTGAACCCAACCCTAGAGCGTGCATTTCTACGCAAGCGAGTGTAAGTGCAATACTGATGAAGGAACTTTGTTTCAGGGACCTAGTAGCGGTGAGAGTGGACTTCCTGGGCAGGAATAGTACGAGGCATAGTTTAGTGGTATGCTCTGCTCACCTGCCCTATGATTCACAAGAGTTACCACCTACTGAGGAGTTCCGCAAGGCGGTGGAATATTGCATAGTCAGGAAACTGCCTCTTCTTATTGGCTGCGATGTCAATGCGCACCACACTATGTGGGGCAGCACAGGCGTCAATAGCAGGGGAGAGGCTTTGCTTGACTATCTAGGTACCACTGACTTGCAACTACTCAACCGAGGGACGAAACCAACATTCCGGAATAGGATTCGGGCTGAAGTCCTGGGTGTGACGCTTGCGTCAAGTAGCGTTGTAAGTATGGTTAGGGACTGGCATGTTATGATGATCCGTCATTGTCGGATCACAGTTATATTTGTTTCAGTTGCTGTTGAAAAACAATCAATCAAGTATAGGGACCCCAAGACTACCAACTGGGAACGGTATAAACTGGATCTCGCAAGGAGGCTTGGTGGTTTCCCTAGGAACTTTAGCAATAATGATGAGATCGATTGGGCCATAGCGGAGCTGGGCTCGATTATTGTCTCGTCTTATGAAGAAAACTGCGCCGGAAAAACGAGGAAGGAGGGTAAGGGCCACAAATGGTGGAACAAGTCTTTGGATTCTCTACGGCAACATACCCGGCGCCTATTTAATAGGGCTAGGAATACGAAGTCGGATCTGGATTGGGAGCAATACCGCCAGAAACGAAATGAGTACAAGAGTGCGGTCAGGTTGGCTCGAAGAGATGCCTGGCGGGCCTTCTGTGAGAATATCTTCTCGGTACCTCAAATGTCAAGGCTGTGCCGGATCTTAACGAAATCACCGGACAGCGCTCTAGGCTGCATGGAAGCCGCACCGGGTGTTTTCACCGAAACCCCGGTGGATACCTTGCAGCATCTACTGGAGACACACTTCCCGGTTGTGAGGGAATCGAGCGGGAGTGTCCTGACATGGGATATCTTGGTATACAGCGACCATGTAAAGAGGACTATCTTCTAGCAAAAGAAATAGTCACATACGAGCGGAGTACTTGGGCGATACGGTAATTCAGACCATACAAGTCTCCAGGGAAAGACCAAATCTTCCCGGCTTCGCTTCAACAGGGCTGGGAGGCCGTGGGAGGCTGTTGGCACAATTCTGGTGCATATTTTTCGGGCTTGTTTGGCACGCAGGTATGTCCCTGAACAGTGGAGGCAGGTGAAAGTCGTCTTCATACCCAAGCCGGGTCGTACCACATATACGGTGGCTAAATCCTTTAGACCCATTAGCCCAACATCCTTTGTGCTGAAAACACTGGAGAGGGTGGCTGATCGGTACATAAAGGAAAAGGTTGGGCTTAGGTATCCTTTGCACAACAACCAACATGCTTTTAGGTGTGGCAAATCAACTGAAAGTGCCTTACACCAACTGGTAACTCAGGTGGAGAAGGCGCTGGAAAATGGCATGATCGCCCTGGGAGCTTTCTAGGATATACAAGGGGCGTTTGACAGCACCCCTGTAGAATCTATGTGTAGGGCTGCGGCAAATCATGGAATAGAGCCAATGATCACTCACTGGCTTGAAGCCATGTTGTGCAACCGTACAGTGGAGGCCACATGGAAAGACCATGTGGCAAAAGTAATCGTCGCTAGGGGATGTCCGCAAGGAGGTGTTCTTTCGCCCACATTGTGGAACCTAGTCATTGACGAGCTAATAACCCTTTTAAACGGTGAGGGCTTTCTAACGATTGGGTATGCCGATGATATCGTTGTCCTTGTTGTTGGAAGGCACATTACCGTTCTCAGGGACCTCATGCAAAGGGCTCTGAATAGGGTACATGGGTGGTGTAACGAACACGGACTTGCAGTTAATCCTGCCAAGGCTGAGATAGTTGCTTTTACCGAAAAGAGAGGTATAAGACCTGAGGGTCTAAATCTTGATAGAGTACCACTGCCGGTGGTTGAACAGGTGAAGTATCTAGGAGTGATCCTTGATAAATCACTGACATGGAAGGCTCATCTTGATAGTCGCCTGAGCAAGGTGACAAACACGTATTGGGCCTGTAGGAGAGCCATTGGTCCGAGGTGGGGACTTACCCCCAAAACGATCATATGGTTCTATAGAGTGATTATGCTGCCTATGCTCATATATGCGGCTCTGGTCTGGTGGCCGAGGGTCAAGGATGATAGATTGAGAATAGGATTGATTAAAAGCTGAAAAGTGTCAGCCGAGTTTGATGACGTCACTGGTTACCCATGCGCGCGTCGCCTTGCGCGAATTATGAAACTGTGAAATTCGTGGTGTTATTTATTTATTTTTAATAACAAAAAAAATAAAGTATTTAATATATAAGTAAAACCCACAGACATATAAAAAACAATAGACAGAGTTGTTTACAAAATGTGTATGTGCCAACATTTATTCTTACTTTACTACAAATTATTTTGTAGTAACGCAGCGTTGTCAGATGAATAATATAAAATTACTTTTAATACTTCATGTTTGATACTATTATTTAATATTTCTCTACAAACAGAATATATTTTTGCATACATATATTTTTGCATGTAAATATGTGTGGAAATTTGTTATTTGTTGAGTTTGAATATCTTAAATTTTGTTTTACATACAAGCTAGTATAGTATAATTTTCCGCTCATCTTTTAAAATTTTGCGAAGTCCGGCAACGCAACGTGTGTGGTGTGCCGGAAAATCGACTATTTGAACCCTAACCTATCTTTTCACTGGTAAGTTGTAGTAAATAAGTTAGTCATAGGCGGGTATGTGAATCCTTTTTTCACACAATCTGAATTGGCTTGATGAGGAGAAAATTGGGTGAAATTACCACTCACATACTTACACATATTTAAGCAGATTGTAGAAAATAAACATAAGATGCTGCACATACCTATAATATGAAAAAAATGTCTATGATGCTTACCTGTAGGAAGCATCAGACAATTAGTTCAGGAATTTGGATAAACCGAGAGTTTTGAGGTATTAAAAACTTCATGTGAGGCTTGCTTTGATAGGCGACTACTTACTGTACCTAATAGGTTGCTGTTGCATTTTGTATAGGTGCTAGGAATTATGTACTTTTATTCCTAGCTATAATTTACAATTTACTGGTAGTTTTACCTCATATCACAATACCTCTACTACAACACCATTATCTTCAGAAATCCTAGTTAGTAGTAAAAAATAGGTAAACAGCTAGCCACCGTTGTGTACCTATGATTTTCCAATGATTTCTTCTAGTTTTCCGGTAAGCCAAGCTCGAAGAAATACCTGGATGGAAATACTTGGATTCCAACCAGATAAAAAATTACCAAAGAGGTCAGAAGTATGTTCTGATCATTTTGAAGAAAATGATTTTACACAAAGGATCAATGGAACAAAGATTTTAAGGAGAGATGCAGTTCCTTATTTCGCAATCAATGACTTAACTTTGACGATGTAACTACTTGTAAAATAGATATGTATTATTTTGTAATTATTTTTATTTCATAAACCTCACAAGAATTTGTATTACCTAGAAAAGCAAAATTAATATAAACTACAATATACATTACTTTTACTGACAATTTTGAAGTTGTTTTAAAAAATGAAAATGTGTAATATTCTCCTTTGAGCAGTGAATATTTCAATGTGATAGATAAATTGAATTTTTTTATCAGTAGTAACAAATTTTGATATTTATACCAATTTTTGTTGCACAGTTGTTTATTAAGTTTTAATTTAAAAAATCGAAAATATTGTGAAAAAAGTATAAGTAATGCCACAAGGAACTTACAGAAGATATTGTGAAAAAATTCCCGAATTGAGTCTATTCAATCATTCGCCCCCGTTATTTCTCCGTCTATGGTGTTTATCTGTCGGCCGCCATATTCCAACAATGGTCATATGCTTTGCCTCTTCACCGCCCCTGATCATAACAATGTTGGAGTATAAACATTTCGTATTTTATGAATGAATAGCTCTGTCTATTGTTTTTTATATGTCTGTGGTAAAACCTCTTAAGTCACATTTCATTTTTTCAACATGTTTTTTTTAAATCATTTCTTTAAGGTATATGCGTATTCTGGGTATAAATCATGTAAGTCAAAAGACATTCCTTTTACTTTAAATAATAAAAATAAATTGGGTGATTTAAAAGCAAGTTCGGGGATAGTATTCTGGAAAAGCATAAGCCATTATGTAACAGCATTTTTAGTTGACCAACTGCAAATGTTTAAGATAATCCGGATAAGAATGATGGAGAATATGTTTAGGTACGCACCTTATAGATATTATAACATGACAAATTAATACATGTGAAATTTTAATAAGTTAATTTTTAAGTGTAATTTTCAATAAGCAATAAAAAAAATTATTACTATGTTAAATTATGTTCCACTTACCCTATTTCTTGCTAAAGTCATGATCAGTTTTTCAGGTTTCTTTCATTATTATTATTATTTATAAACTGTGTAGGTTATTCAATATTTTAATTTTTCGCAACTCAAATATGTACTAAATTTAGAGTAAAAAAGTCCTTTGTTGGTACATGAAATAGCTTTTATTGATTCCTAAAAAAACTCTTATTTGTGTGATCTATGAGGTTTTTGAAATGGCTGATTCAATTTTATACTCATTTTTATTAATCTGCAATTATTACAGGACAAAACTGGTATTTTTACATGAAATAATATAAACACTATATAGATATTTTATGTTTTATTCAGTTGAAGAACATGCGCAAATAAAACAAAAACTATTCATACAAAAGAAATATTCAATTGGCAATATATTTTTATATTTTTTATATTCTTAGAGAGAGAAGTATACTTTATTGACACTAAAGCATCAACAGGCCATCAACCAAGGTCTTTCAGCCAATTTACAAAATATATAGTAATACATTGATTTTCCTAAGATTAGGTACAATACAAATTATTATATTCAAAGAAAACTAAAATCATTAT
>CAJUYH010005748.1:0-22232 GCA_910591685.1 Galerucella tenella | reverse complement strand
TTTCTAAAGGAAAATTCGCTCACTCAAAAAGACAACTGGTATATTTCTTTACATATCCCTACGTCGGACAACCTGTTTATGCATATCGCGCGTAGGAGACTTACGGTGCTCTATACACAGTAGCATCCGATATTCGAGCGAGATAGTCATAACGAGGGGAGGAGCTTAGAGTGATCCTTCTTGTCTTTTTAATGTTCATTGCCTATACCTAGGTTTTATACTTTTCGTGCAATTTACAATTTTCTTAAAATGTATACTAAGTTGATTTTAAAAATTCTCTCTAAATTTCAAACTAATGAGCTTGTAAGAAACTAAATAGATCACGTGTTAAGCCTTCAGTAGGGTATACCTATACCGAATGGTTAAGAAGATACAGCCACTCTCACAGAAAAATCACTATCAACTTAGACATTTTATGAAATAACAAAAAACAAAAAGTTTATTACTTTCAGTTGTTTGTTGTTAGTTCCGTTTTTATTCATGTTGTATTTTAATGTTCTAAATAATAATAATTAAACCAATCTTCTACGTAACACTCGTATTGGAATGGATAACGCTTTGAATGTCAATTGTCATTCGAGAAGATTCTAAAGGTTATGGTTTTGTTCGTTGAGAGAACACAAACATGTGGTATTGTGAAATGATAAATAAAGTTCAACTGTTGTTTAAGTATTGCAATTCAATTTATCATCAGCATGCTGATCCTTACACTTGAAAAAGAATCACTATGATAAAATTGATCTTTTTTTGGGGAAAAACTTATTTTTAGATTAAGATCTAGCAAAAGTTGATTTGTAAGGGTTCACATATTATAGTATAATTTTCTGAAGCATGAAATAATTATCATTCAACCAAAATTTCACCTATATTGAGGTTTATAATGTTATTTCATAATTTTTGACAGTAAGAGGTAGTATTCTCCCATAAAAATAATCAGTGCCCATTAGCATGATGAAGAATATGAAGTATAGTGTGAAATGAGCCTAATCCCAAATTTTGATTCAAATCGATACAAGGCAAAATCATCTTTCAGGATAATTAATTTTGTATACCTACCTTTAGCAATGGTTGATTTTTGAGGGCTGAAACATCACAAAATGAAGTTCCAAAGTATTAAACAATCATTATTCAACCTCGGAAATTTCAATAATATACGCTATCGAAATTCTATAATCATTTAAAGTGGCTCTGTATCTGAATGTGATAAATGACATAAATTTCATGCATTTCACCGAGTTTTCACGAATAAGTTTGAGAATACAATTTATCTCCTAAAACTTTGGCTGCGAAAACTATCAATGATACATAAAATAGTGTACATCTTTATACTCGCAGTGTCTGTTCATCTTATCATCCACAAAAGAAACATATTTTATATCCTGACTTCAATTAACATCGAACTTAATAATTCCATAATTAACTTGATTATGTACAGGGTGTTCCAAACTGAATGGTATTCTTTGGTATCTCCAAAATCAGGGGAGACATCATGACTTGTTTTCTTTTGATAACCAGAATTCTCCTTTTAAAAAGTAAAAACTTGTAACTCCAACAATTTGTTTTCCTACATAATAAATGTAATGTTGACGCAATGTTTTCTGTTCTTAATGAATATACCTCACTTAATAATAAACTTTCAACTGCTTTGTTTTCTGTGATTTCGCGAAGACCTCGATTGTGTTAATCATAAAAGTGTGATAAATTAACTACAATACTTTAAAATACATCCCTGTATGCACTTTATGTTTTCGGAGAGCAGGTACCGGGCGACAATTACCTTTTTTGTACTCTTCAATATCGCTTCAAAAAATCTGAAAGCGGACTATCCATTGCAAAATTTCCATTCACAGATTAATCCAATACACAGCCACTACGATCACTTTTCCATTGAAACTACCGATAAAATCAACAACTAACAACAAATAGCTACCAAAAGATATTCTACATAAAGTGCTACGATTGCTAACATTCATCCATGAAATGAGCAACAAAACTCACTCGAATTAAGCGTCTGGACCAATTCAAGATCTCTTTAGCTTCCAAGTAAAGATCATTCTCCAAGAAATAAATTGAGTTTGAGTTCAAAGCAGCGCGAAATATGTTTTAATATATATCCATCAACCTATTTTTTTCAGATTCTTAATATCAATAGCAACATCCGATGCAAAAAGACAACCAAGCCCCTTTAGCCTTCGGCATAATTATCTGTTTTGTTTACTCATGAATGTCCGGATATTGTATATTATATTGCGAAGCATACTAATTTCGTGCTATATTAATTTTTATGTCGATTTTCTTGGAAAAGGTAATTAATTATCTACAGCTGGAAGTTTTCAATTATCTTGAATAACTTCAATAAAAAAAAGTAAAACTTAGCGTAGAGTTACACAGTAACAGACTGGAATTGAAATACTAAAATTTGGCAAACTGATGGCTTATGCTAGCAAGCAGGCGAGACGCTAGACAGTTTGTCGCCGAGGTGAATGCATATTACATCTACGAAATTCACAAAAAAATACTAATTTTTGCGCGATCGATCTTTTTTGTTTATTTACAGCATCGGTTGGCAGGACGGTAGGTTGTGTTTACTGGTTTCTAAGTCTAACACGTTGGTAAGTGATTCACTTACCGTTCAGGAGCGCTATTCTGTACGCAGCATTGACAGTCGTCGGTATGGGTATGTTAACAACAGCCATCGGTTGCGCGGTCGACGGGACTAATATAACGCTATTTTGTATGCCACGGTTTTCGACGCTCGGAATTGCAACCAAAAATCATCGGCATAGAAGTGACGTCACTCGATTCGGTACATGTGGCCAATGAGCGATGAGAGAAACTGTCAAATTTGTAAACAAACTAAAGTGAAGGTTGAAGATTAGAGGTTATATTTTGGTGTCGTTGACAGGTAGGATCATATAATTAGATAATAGATAGTGATAGTGACATATCTTTTATCTGTTAGCATGAACGATACAATTCATGTTTATATTAACATTAACAACCTCAAAAACTCGAATTTTAGAGTCAACTAGCATTGAAGAATTGATTTGGCGTTAACATTTCTCTTTTTTTCCAAGTCTCAAGGATAGGATAAGTACAGATATTCTTGTTCTATCAAAACTCAGCGTTATAACACCGCTCAGAGGAATCATTTGATTCAGTTCATGGAGAGCCATTCAAATTTTGCTGCAGGAAAATTTTGTGGAAAAGATGGGAAGGACTTATAAAACACTAGATTAGACATTATACACAATATAGTTACTCTTCAAATATTAAAAAGTCACTTAAATAATCCGCAATTCCAGACCAACATCAACAAATAATGAAAATTTCCTTTCAACGAAAATCGATGAAGGTTACCGTGGGGTTCATTAGATCACGGTAGACATACGGATTCTCATCGACTCGAATTCGCGATATCGGTCGGTGAAAAGGTATACAGAATGCCGCACATGCGCCCGACGGCTATCGATAACTGAGTCTTACCGATACCGATTTCTCTCCGAAACGAGTTACAGAATAGCGCTCCAAGGAGCGCTATTCTGTACGCGGCATTGATAGTCGTCGGTATCGGTATGTTAACAATAGCCATCGGTTGCGCGACCGACGGGACTAATATAACGCTATTCTGTATGCCACGGTTTTCGACGCTAGGAATTGCAACCAAAAATTATCGGCATAGAAGTGACGTCACTCGATTCGGTACATGTTGCCAATGAGCGATGAGGGAAACTGTCAAATTTGTAAACAAACAAAAGTGCACGTTGAAGATTAGAGCAAATTATCTCTTGTGATATTACCCAATAAAGGATAAAGAAGAAGAAGATTAGAGGTTATATTTTGGTTTCGTTGAAAGATAGGGTCATATAATTAGATTATTGATAGTGATAGTAACATATCTTTTATCTGTTATCATGAACGATACAATTCATATTTATATTAACATTAACAACCTCAAAAACTCGAAATTTAGAGTCAACTAGCATTGAAGAATTGATCTGGCGTTAACATTTATATCTCTTTTTTTCAATGCTCAAAGAATGGATAAGTACAGATATTAATTATTTTAAAGGAGTTTCTTGTTCTATCAAATCTAAGCGTTATAATACCGCTCAGAGGGATCATTTGATTCAGTACAAGGAGAGCCATTCAAATTTTGCTGTAGGAAAATTTTGTGGAAAAGATGGGAAGGACTTATAAAACACTAGATTAGACACTATACACAATATAGTTACTCTTCAAATATTGAAAAGTCACTTAAATAATCCGCAATTCCAGCCAAACATCAACAAATAATGAAAATTTCCTTTCAACGAAAATCGATAACGGTTACCGTGGGGCTCATTAGATCACGGTAGACATACCGACTCGAATTCGCGATATCGGTCGGTGAAAAAGTATACAGAATGCCGCACATGCGACTTACCGACGGCTGTCGATAACTGAGTCTTACCGATACCGATTTCTCTCCGAAACGAGTTACAGAATAGCGCTCCTGACGTCGGTAAGTAAATTACTTACCGACGTCTTAGCCCTACATACATTTAAGTGGTCCTAAATAATATATTACTCCATTCATTACACAAAAGGAACAAAAAAAATAAGATTTATATTTTTTTAATGAACAGAATCGAACAGAACAATATAAAAAGTAATAAATAGCATGAGAACAGTTTCACCAAAATGCAAATTATATTTTAAACTGATCGAGAAGTATAAATGTCACTTCCGACATTTCGTTCATTTCGGAGAAATTCAAATTATTTCATTCGAAATTCGACTATTTCAATACGATCGCGCAAAAATGGTAAAAGCATTTCGAACGTTAAGGGTAATACCGGTCTCCAGCAAAATTGGAGGCTTCGCTACGCTCAGCATCCATCCATGGTACGTTTCCGTGAATACCATTCAAACGCTGCATTAATTAGATAAATTGCTTCTATTTCTTCTCAATTGTCTATCATTCATAGAGGTCATACAAATAGAGGCAACAAGTCATAGGCCACTGTGTAAGTGAGAATGTCCGTCTGAACAAACAATAAATTGTTTATTTCACACTCTAACTGTCTTTCATCAGTTAATTTATAGAATACCTAGTTATTTCATAAAATAACTAGTTGAAGTGTCAAATTAATAACGTATTACACACTTTCACGGACACGATTAGCTATTTCATGGAATAACTAGGTATTCTATGAAATTACTACATTATATACTTCAACTGTAACATGTAAACATATTTTTTCCTATCATGTTGTATACCCTTTGTTATTCATGACACAATATATGAACGTAATTAACTTATTTTCATGAAATCATTATGGTGTTTTCATTGCCAACACCTAAAGTTCTCCCGAATACATAATATGCTATTGATTTTAATTTTTATTGTCACGATATTTCTTAAAATAGAGCAGGGTTTCGAATTTCCTTTTCAGCTGAAACTACCTACCGAATGATTTGGTCTACTTGAAAAAGAATTAGAAGTTTATTATTAGAAACTTTGAGGTCATTGATGACGTTAACAACGTAATATAATAAAATATGATTGTACCAATTGACCCAATGTAAGGATTAGAGGAAGCCGAATAAACATATATGTAATTATTTATTTGACAAATAAAATAAGTTTTTCTGCTGGGTTGATTGTTATTAGTCGAGGCGATGTAGCACAGAAGTTCGGAATTTGTTCCCTGAGGACGGATCAGAATGCGGTTTTTTGCATTCGCTTCCAAAAATTATTTGTAAAAAATGTACCTACTTTGTACCTCTGACAAATTTGAAATTGCATTGCTGCAGGCTGTAGCCAAAAATGCATTTAAAAGTGAATTTTCTGAGACGCCTTTTGGAAAATGTGAAAACTTTGTAAATAAAAGTCAGAACTGACTCAAATCGGGTACTAAGAGGTTTTCGAGGTCGCTGATCACTATTATGATGTTCAAATCGACCCCTCGAACACCTGGAGCTCAGGAACGCCGATGGACCTAATCTCCGTGTGACTCTCCAGAAAATCACGAGGGGAACGAGAAAAACTCGGCTCCCGGGGTTTTTCGGGTGGCTGAATTCAAATTTGGCATCGGCGAACACCCCCCGGACACCAGGTGCACCCGAACCTTTCCCCCGAGAACTTGACAATATCGACAAAAGCAACCCGAAAATTATTGGAGGCGTGTTTTTTGAGGCGCTAAATCACAATTACACGTCGAAACCGACCCTTCCACTACCTGGTGCACTGGAACCTGCGCCTGAACGTCGTCTCCGAGGGTTTTCCAAACACAATCGAAAAAGTCGCGCCGAAAATCGTTATAAGGAGTTTTTTTGGGCCTATTACTCCGAATTTTGCGTGGGAAACGACCTCCAAACACCTGGTGCGCCTTACCCTGGCCCGAACGTCTTCTCCGTGAGGCTTTCCCAATACTAGCGGGGAAGGAGAGGAGAACTCGGCGCCCGGGGGTTTTCTGGTCATAATAACATCATACTAGTGATCAGCGACCTCGAAAACCCCCGAGTACCTGATTTGAGTCAGTTCTGACACTTATTTACAAAGTTTTTACATTTTCCAAAAGGCGTCTCAAAAGATGTATTTTTTGAATGTATTTTTAGCTGCAGCTATGCAATTGTCGATTTGTCAGAGGTACAAAGTAGGTACATTTATTACAAATAATTTTTGGATGCGAATGCAGAAAACTGCACTCCGATCTGTCTTTAGGCAAAAAATTCCGAACTTTCAGCCTTTTTAATGCTTCATCGCCTCGAATACATTTATTTATTTTATTTTATTACAGAAGCAAACAGGTTTCCCTTATTCTATGCAACTGTGGTTACAAAATATAACTTAATACAACGCATGCATATTGCTTATGAGACAAAAACGACTGAATGTACACATAAGACTAATTCTCTAATATTAAATCTGCAATAGATATTTTAAATTGACTCAGAGTAATTCCTAGCAGTCCAGTGTCTAGATTATCACTTAAGCTATTGTATAGCTGACATATTTTAGCTAGCGAGTTTATTGAAGGTGTTAAGAATAAATAATTCCTAGGACGGGTTCGATGATAGGGTACGTAGAAATTTAATTGACTGAGAAGATCTGCTGAGCCTATTAAATTGTTGCACAACTTATAAAGAAAAATTAATTCTCGACGTTTTCTCCTGCATACTAATTTATCAATAATAAACTCTGACCTTAATGGATCATAAGACTCATATTTAGGAGACATCTTGTGTTTCAATAGATATATTCCACAAACTTATTTTGTATGGCTTCAATTTGGCGACTCAAGCTTAAATTAATAAGTGAACTCCAAATAATGCTACCAAACTCCAACTTGCTTCTTACAAGCGAGTTATATATACTTATAATTGACTTAATATTAGTAAAAGCATAGGCAGTACGTTTTATAAACCCAAGTAATTTATATGATTGAGAAACAGTGTTAAGTATATGTGATTTAAAGCTAAATTTACCAGTGAATAAAATACCTAGGTCCGTTATTTCATTTACTCTCATTAATTGAGTATCCCCCATTGCATAATAAAAATATCTGGGGTTTTTTTTGGCGACTAAATGTTAAAACAACACATTTGCCAGTGTTAAAAGGTAATTTATTAGTTAGCGACCAATTATATATTTTATCTATGTCGTACTGTAATTGAAGATGATCATTTAAGTTATTTACTTTTGTATAAATTTTTAAATCGTCCGCAAACAATAAACACTCAGATGTAATTAAGGAAGGCACTTCGTTTATAAAAATCAAAAAAAGTAACGGTCCTAGATTAGATCCCTGTGGTATACCAGATTCCACCATAAATGCCTCAGATTTCTCACCCATGAAAGATACATATTGCCACCTATCACTAAGATAAGTTGCATAAAGTTTTAGTAAAGGATAGCTCATTCCCAGTGAATTTAACTTCCTTAAAAGTATATCATGGTTTACTTTATCAAAAGCTTTGGCGAAATCTGTATATACCACATCAACCTGTTCCCCTTTATCTTGTGATTCAAGTACATAATTGGAGAACGTTAGCAGATTGGTTTCAATAGACCTCTTATTACAGAAGCCATGCTGTTGATTACATAATATAGTTTGAAAATGCGAATATAATTTATCATATAATATATATTCAAAAATTTTAGCGCTACAGTTTGCTATTGCAATCGGCCTGTAATTACTGAACTCGTCCCTAGGGCCTTTTTATGTATCGGAGTTACCTTTGTGATCCTAAACGCCTTTGGAAAGTAGTTATTGTTAGGGGATTTTTGTAACAAAATTATGAGGGGGTATGTAAGATAATCACGACAGGCTTTAAATATATATCCCGGAATTCCATCAGGTCCAGCTGAGAACTTTGGTTTAAGCTTTTTAAATGCAATGTGAATATCTTGAACAGTGATCCTAGTAAATTGTAAACAATTGAAATTTGAACTATAATTATCTACAGAATTCAAAAAAGTCAGATGGTAGGTAGATGAGCTGTGTTCATACACCGACTTAAAATAGTTCGCAAATTCGGCTGATATTATTGATTTATTTGTAATATTAATACAATTGTTATCAGGATTCTTGAAACAGTAATCTGCTTTATTATATTTTTTGTTATTTTTCACAAAATTCCAAAACAAATTGAGATTATCGTTAATGCCGTCTTCAATGTTACGGATGTATATGTTATTTTCTTCCTTAATTTTATTTTTTAACAGAGTTCTTAGTCGTTTAAATTCATTTGAGTGATATTCAGATTTTTTTTGCATTTTTCTGTGATATTCCTTCTCTTGTAATAAACGGATTATATCTGGAGTAAACCATGGAGGGAATTTGGTATTTTTAATGTTACTAGATTTAAATTGAGGTACACAAGCATCGAACATTTTATATAGTTTATGATAAAAGAATTCTACTGCAGTATCTACATCATCTATACAATCTTGGAACTCCCAAGTGCAATCCCTTAGTAACTCGGAGAGTAAATCAAAATTAGCTCTCTTAAAATTATATTGATATGTTAGGTTGTTAATTTCCCGAAATGTTTTGCAAGTCTGTATTCCTATGATATTTTCACACAGGTTCGCACCAATAATAGTAAATGCGTGTCTATGACACCAGATATCTGTAAATACGACGGCGGTTTGATAGAAGAGTGACTTTCCAAAGGTTGGCAACACTTCCGTCACGGCGAATTGTTGGTTTCCGCCATGTTTCTGATGTCATCGGTTTTGACAAAAAGATTAATTTTAATGCTGATTCAAAGAAAACTGTTTTCTTTGTTAAGTAAATATGGAGAAAAAGAAATTTCGATTGTTAGTTAAACATTATTTCTTACGTGGAAAAACAATTAGAGAATCCGAGGTAGAGTTACGTAAATATTGTTCTGAATGTGCTCCGTCCCAAGGGATGGTTTGTAAGTGGTTCTCTTCTTTTAAACGAATGATGCTGAAAGTCCAGGACCGTCATTAACACTAACTACTTCAGAAATGGTTTATAAAACCCGTGCTCTCCTACTTATTGATCGTCGAATAAAACTGCGTGAGATATAGCCAATGAAATAAATATTCAAACCGAACGGGTAGGCAATATCTTGCTTATAAAGGTTACCTATGAAAAAGATATTTGCAAGGTGGGTGTAATTGCTCAATGCTGATCAGAAGCTCGCATCCAAAATTCAAACGAATGTTTGGATATATTAGAACGTTGTTACCTCATTTTCATTTCCCATTCCCTGGTCGTGATGAGATATTATGTAGTGGGTTCGGAGTGCTTCACATAAGCAAATTGTGCAGGTTCTTTCTCAAATATCTCTTCATTTTGATTTTATAGTGAAAAGAAAAATGATACAACTGAATGATAGTGTCTACCTCTAAAACTTCTTTTGGGCTAAACTTACAACTGAAATAATAAGAAAATATTAAAAAGCGTTAAGTACTACAAAAAAAGTTACTCTATTTTGATTCGTGTAACTCAATCGGTTATCGAGTTATTTGTTTCTAAAAAGTTCAATAAATTCTAATTTTTTCATAAAAAATTTTATTATTCCTCAAATATGTAACAATAAAAAATTTGTAAACAAAAATAAGAAACTTCGAAGCAAATGCTCAAAATGCCCACCATTTACTCCAATACACTTTATGATCCGCTTTCGTAAAGATCTCTTAATATCAAAATCACATTAGTGAATTAAGCCGTGGTTTAATTTTTCGTTTTCTTTTCAAGTAGGCTTGTGTCACTATTAGACAGTTTGTGTAGAAGCAAAAATTGGATAATAATAAGAATAAGTAATACATTAGTATACCATTTATTAACAATTTCGTAATTCAGTTGTTGGCATTTTGAAGTAGGTGTTTCACTCCTGAAATCCGTAAGCATAAAAGTTAAATACTGCAGGTGTTATCTTCCAATTCAAGCAAGTGAAATTTTAATGCCAGCAATTTCATAAAAGTTTCACTTTCATTATAATATTGTAAGTATATATTTTAGTATTTTAGTACTTACCCGTAAATATTAAATAATAATTCTTGATAGTCTAAAAACCACTAACAAAAAAATAATGTTCTTATATAGGTACACAACCAAAAGTTGGTCCTAAATTGATATACCCAGCTTAAAAATTTTATAAAACTGAACTTTTTATTATATATTATTAGTATAGAGACACGAAAGCAAAATAAAAGCACCTTTCTCCAAAATAAACACTTATGTATACCAAAATCCACGGTCTACAATGTATTAAATCACATTTGTTTGCCCTGTGTCGCCATATTGGATTTTATTTGACAGGTCACTGGATTGCCCAATTGCATGATCTATCAGGTTGAGATAAGCTACTTTTTCAACCCGTTGCAACGTAATTCTAGTGAAATTTTTCCGTCGATATGTCACAGTAGATGAAACTTGGGTACCTACATTATTATACCTCAGGAACAAAAATGCAGTCGAAACAATGGATTCCATCCGAGAAACGTGCTTCAAAGAAAGCAAAACCCGTTTTTCCGGCCAATAAGCTCATTGCCACAGCAGTGTTGATTATTTGGGAAAAGGAAAAACGATAACTGGCCAACGAGGTGGCAGAAAGAGGACAGAACATGACAGTATAAAGAATCATTCAATTAGGGGAAACAAAAAACTCTCATATTATGCATCTTTTTAAGATGGTATATATTGCCTAAAAACAGTCTATTGTACAGCTCAATATACACTTAAATTTATACCGATACTCATAAATAACCTTTATCGCCAACCGTCAGTAAAGCCTCCAGTTATCAGATTGATTTCCGGAAGTAAACAAACAATTTACCTTCCTTTACTTCATCTGCAGCAAGGTAAAGTATTTTTTATTATACTTAACAGAAAATACTACATTTTCAACTGTTTATAAAATACTGTAAATATGACATTTTCGGAACAGCGCACGGAAATTTTTTCCCAATCCCTATTTCCGTGCGCTTAATAATAAACATAGATATCCATAATACTAGATATCCTAGTTCAACAAAAAGAAATGCAAAAGGGATTGAGCTTCAACAATAATACGAATTGTACAATAAATATTACTATTAATAATAACGGTTCTGTCCAAAATTAATTTTCTTAGAATTACCTACTTGTATTTTTTTGGTTAATTTGAGTTGTATGTACTTACATTTTTACTGTTTTAAAAATAAAAATAAATATTCCCGATTTTCTTAATAATTTTTTGCGATATTTTTTGTTTATGTTGATTTCAGGTACCTAAGTATAATAAAAAATATCGTTCATTACTCGTCCAGAAATGGATTTTCCGTTCTTGCATGACTTCCGAATTTGTCACGCGCGCACGGAAAAATCCTCATTTCTGTACTGGTAATGAAATATACTATTGACTTTGACATTACTCAAAAATCATCATCTGTCGGTGTCAGGCTTCTCCCTAACGACTCCAAAATAGTTTCCTTGCGATTTATTTATAACAAATTATTGTTGGAACTCCTTTGACTCCAGGAATTAAATTTCATAATGCTGCAGGATGTACCTTCAATTCAAATATAACAAATAATAAGTAGATTATTTGTTCTATATTTGCTGTTTACTTTGTCGTAATAAAATACAATGAAATATACCTCAGTTTTTTATAATCTGAATTCTGAGCAGTTGGCGATAAAATTATGTATGCACCACGTCAGTAAAGTGTCTTTATCGGGCTCGCCTGTTATTCGCATCGCTTCGCTCGTCTCATAATTTCAGACTCGTCCGATAAAGAATCACTTTACTGCCTTGGTACATAAATAACCTTTCTAATACTGAAAATCACTATTTTTTTAATGTGGCTTTTCAATTTGACACAAGAATTGATGACTGTCACTAATTGGGCTTCTCAATATGGCGACTTCCGTCGAAAGTTGGAAATCACTACCACGCTTAACCTTCCTCCTTTTTCTTTTACCTCGTTGTAACTGGCCAATATTATGCGGTATTGCTGATACGTTTTGATGCCGAACTTAAGAATAAACGACCCCCCTGTAATTTTCATGATGTTCAATATAAAGTCAAAGCTACAATGGAAAACAATCTGAAGAGTAATTTTTTTGCTTGGGATTCACTAGTTAATATTGGAATTTGAGCGAAAGTCATAAATTTTGAGTATCTTCCATCTACAATCCAAATGACTATTATCAATTCTACTTCTTTCCATGTATAAATATTATTGATTCCAAAACCACGGTAATTTGAAACTGCTAGTATGGAGTAGAACGATATTATGAAATAATGAAAGCAGAATTGAAAAAAATGTAGGGATATTTGCTTTCAGTAATTCAACATAGACGTCCAACGCTCTCGTTTGTAGAATACACTAATGGCATTTGAGGGTAGCTACCGTCTTTATTGATTAAAGCAGTAAAGCGGGTCATTATACAGCGGCTCAGGTGGGTACACGTGTACGTATGTGGAAAGAATGGAATTTATTTTAATGTTCGCTAGTTCAGTATTAATCGTGCAATTCTCATTATAGCTAAATTTTTTTTCAATTTCCTGATGCCATGATCAAAGTAAATTTTTTTCATTAAAGCTTGAGGAAATTAATGAGGTATTTCATTTTAGTCATTTGATAACACGACAAACAAAGGCAACGCTGTACAAACCGGAAGTCTTCAAGAAAATTCTCAACCCCCAACGCGTAGGAACCCGAATGTTTAGGAACCGATGATGAATAAGTATGTATGTTGTTTTTGGTGACATTCACTGGGACCTAAAAGATCTATTGTGCCTTCCAACTTCTTCTCAGTTTCCGAGGAAACTCTCAGAGGCTAGTAGCTCCTTCAATCCCATTTCCCGGAGAAATTTGAGGATATCTGCATGCTTCAACTTAGGTAGATGTCCACTTCTATCCAGTTATCCCCTAGCTGCTGTTCCCTAGGATACTGAATTGATGTGCAATTCGCATCTTTGCGAATGCAGTTTTTTTCTTTCATGTCACATAATCTACATTATTCTTTCCCCACTATGTTAAGGAATAATACAGCGCAGTATATCTTCCAATCACAATATTTTTCTTTCGGTTAGTCAACGTCGATCTATTTCCGCGATTGAGCCGCCAGTTCTTCCGAGAACACTTCGCGTCTTCGCGTCTTTGCGCCGAGTCCGGATTGTCGAAGACTGTCTGTGATGCTTGTGAGAACAGACCTTAGAAAGTGAATAAGCACATTACAATCCTTCTTTATCTATCTAATTCTATGACCAAAGACAATGTACGCAAGTCCATTCTCTCAATGACCCTCTCAATGACCAAAACCCCAACATCAACAGTGAAAGACATTATCAATAAGTCAATACATGAACGATAAAAAAAAGGTGGAACGTGTCGCGGGACACAGGGTAGGAGCTTTAGTTCCTTTTAAGCAAAAATTATGTTATACATATTACGTTATAGATGAACAATTTGCATATTCCTCGGTGGTCGAGTAGTAAGCAAACCAGAATATCACGCGGTATACCCAGGTTCGATTCCCCGTGAAGAAGTTTTTCTTTATTGTTAATTTTATTTTTAAATGATTATTCTGCTTGATATTGATAACGACAGCAGGTAGACGTTTGAAATATTTAGCGGAATATTCATTATTATAGATGAAGGTACGGTACCCTTCATGAGGGAGTCCAACTGGCAAACATCTACTTATAACAGCATCGTATATTTAAAAAGGGAAACCGTAGCATTATACAAATTGGACATTCAAGAACTATGTACGTTTACCACAAAAAATGAGTGGAAACATAAAATTGAATTGTTAAATTTTCAATTTGAAGTTGTATTACAGTTTATAGAAATTTTTATTTTCTAGATTTTTTCTTAAGTGGGTCGTAGAAAAAATATGCTGTTGGACTCGTGTGGATTTTCCATATCGCATTTGAACGATTGAACACTCCGCCTACGGCGTCGTGCTCAAACTTCGTCCTCGTGCGATATGGTCATCATATCCACACTAGTTGCACAGACTACTATTTCTATCAAAATATGCCCTTTTACATTTAAAAACAACCTGCCAAATGTCAAATCAATTTATCCAATCATTTTAAAGTTATCGAATTGAAACATTCAAGTTTTCAAAATCTCAACAACCTGTATTTCGAAAAGTAAATGTGCTAGACCCCTCAATCCTCATATCATTTTGTCCAATTTTACAAGAGATGCTTATACCAATTTTTGCGCGATCGTATTGAAATAAACTCCGAATAAAATAATTTAAATTTCTTCGAAATGAACGAAATGTCAGAAGTGACATTTATACTTCTCCTTCAGTTTAAAATATATTCTGCATTTCGGTGAAATTGTTTTTATGCTATTTATTACTTTTCCACGTCTGAACGGTATGTAAATCACTTACCGACGTGTTAAACTTATAAACCAGTAAACACAACCTACCGTCCTGACAACCGATGCTGTAAATAAACAAAAAAGATCAATCGTGCAAAAAAAATTATGGAAATAGTAGTAAAAATTTATCCGAACAAATTCAGGTAGATCACCAGCACTGCGAATACCAGCTTTGCATAGAATTTTAATATATGAAAAAAAATAGCACAGGTGGTTTAGTAGTAAATGCTAGCCTTCCACGCGGGCGGCCCGGGTTCGATTCCCGGCCGGAGCATATAAATCGCTGCTTCGTAAACGAGAGAAAGAGACTCAGGAGAGAGCTTACGCACGCAAGTAAGGCACATAACGAAGCAACGTAACATAATGTAACGTAACGTAACGTAACGGTCAGATCTTTTGCTTCGCGACATTCGGTCGCTCAAACATAACCTGACGTAAAGAACTGAAGTTCCAAAACCATAATAAAACCGAACAACGATATATCTGTCATACCAAGAACAAATGATACCCACCTAGATTGTATAAAAAAGCGATTAATTAAAAACGAAACGGAAATTGTTTGTAGCCGAACAAGTTTTTTTTTCCCAAATGAAATTTGAATATGATAACTCACAATATATTAGAAAAAGCAGAGCACACAATATTCAGAACACAAGTTGTTCAACTAAGAGAATAAAAAAAATAAACCTTGTAATCTCACTCTCTTTTCTAGACTAATTCCGCCAGAGGCTGTATTCTTGATTAAGGATGTGTAACTTCCCGAGAGAATACATATTTGTTTTTGTCACTCCAGTAACAGAGTAACCAAGCAAGATAATGACAAAATATCTGTCTCTCGGTAAGCTCTACTACCTAAATCAAGAATACGACCTCAGCAGTAACACTATGTAAGATAGAGAATCCCCACTTTTTGCTATTAAGTGGATTTTCCACGTTAGGTCGCTTTCGATACTAAGCAATTATAATCAATAGCAAATAAAGGAAACGGGAGAGAATTATTATTTTATCTAAAATTCTTCCGTGAAAGTACATATAATTAATTCTTATTGCAGGCTTTGAAATAAGTGATGTGAACAATTCCAAATCACGGTTGGTAGTTTTAGGTAATGAGACTTAGGGACAGTTTCATAATTCCTAATTAACAGCCGGTTGAATGATATGAATTTGGTTGATAATTAATAGTAGTTAATGCGCTCACATTCACCGGGAATAGATTATAAATCTTGATAATTTGGAGGACACACTCCTGTTTATAATGCAAGTGTTACGCAAGCTGCTAGTCAATCGGTATACTGTGATTTAAAACACAGGCTTGAAGCGAGAATTTTTGTACAGCAATTACCTGAACCACATCACCTGCTGGACCACATAACTTCACCTGGACCACCTTCTCCAAGACCAACTTCACCGGGGTAACTTAACTGGGCCAACTTTACCGAAATAACTTGTTGTATGTGTATCTGTAGAGTAGGGAGGGTGAGTGTAGGCTCACAGCACTTAGGCCACATGTGACCCATTGTACATCCTCCCAAAGAGTTGTCTTCCTAGGTCATCGTCCATCCTGCCCTTCCCAGGAAGGTGGACAGGTCTCCCTCATATCGGCAGGTGTAGGCCAAGACTCACACACGATAACTCCGGACACTCGCATAAGACATGCCTGATAGTTTCATCTTCCTGTTCACACATCCTGCATAGGGGTGTGTCCACTAGTCCCATAGTATGGAGGTGTTTCCTTAGTTGACAGTGGCCAGTGAGAAATCCTACTGTTAAACGTAGGTTTTTTCTCATCGCCAAATATTTTTTCGGCGCCAGCTTCCCAGGGTCGCCCAGCAATTGTCGAAGTCGTTAGGTCGTAGGTGTCACTTGGTCCTAAAAATTTCAGTCCAGCCGCTTCCCTGGCTAAAGAATCGGCAATACGATCACCTTTACTCCTGTCGTGCCCTTTGACCCACCTCAGGATAATATTGTTATCTGCCGAGGCGTTAGCTAAATCTTGGTGGCACTCTAGTACTAGCCCCGATATAACACGTTGTCTGTTCAAGGCTAATAGGGCTTGTCTACTATCAGTGCAGATTGTTATATTTTCACCAGAAATTCCTTATCTGGTTAGTTCTTTTGTGGCAATTGAGATACCAGCCAGTTCTGTTTCAACCTCACTGTTATTGTTTCCCATTCCCCACTTAATCTTTAGGCTAAGTGCTCTCGAGTAAACTCCACATCCTGAGCCTTCTTTCATTTTTGAACCATCTGTATATAAGCGTATTGCATTTGCAGCATCTGGCTCTGTGTTTTGTTTTATTTGTATTTTGTAGGGTTTGTTAAACAAAAACCTGGGTTCAATTGCATCGTTGGCTGCCTGCAGCAGAGGTAGCGCAGTGAGCGCTTCCTGTCATAGGCTTAGCCTCAATTGGCCCACTCCTACTTCGGGGTTTACACCAGCCGTGCGCAATCGTACCATGGCCATTAACGCAAACTCCTTGACGTACAGGTCCAGAGGGGTCGGACCAGTAATTAGTTCCATTGCCGCAGTTGGTGTTGTTCTCATGGCTCCTGTGATGTTTAAACAAGCCATTCACTGTATTTGATATACTTTTTGGACAGCCGTTGCTTGTAGGACCTTCGGCTCCATACTTTAACATGGGTCTCATCATTGTAGTGTAGATCCAGGTGACCACACGGGGTGACAGACCCCATGTGCGTCCCACTGTCCTCCGACACTGCTTATGAGCCACATATGCTCCTTTTGCTCTGCTGTGTAGGTGAGAGTTCCATGTTAGTTTCCTGTCGAGGGTAATACCAAGGTATTTCACCTCTTCACCGGGATAACTTTGTCTGGACCACTTCACCTGGACCACCTTCTCCGGGACTAGCTTTACCGGGACCAACTTTACTGGACCACATTCACCGGGAGCTGCTTTAAATGCACTAATTTTGCACCTGGACTGTAACTAAACGAAAAGAAACTCTGATAAGGGAAGTTATACAAACATACTCAAAAAAATTCAACTCCAACATTTTACCTACATAATTTTTTTCATGTCACCATCTGTACATAGTACTTTTCCAATCGATCACATTTTGTTTTGTAAATTTTACAGCGTAGTTCATATTTATTCCCTTCCAAATTCCCAGCATTCATCGACTTATCAAGTGGATGTGACAACAATGAATAAATTAATGTTATTCAGGGTGGCGCCCACTTATCTTTCCCAACTTCAATAACTTGTTATAATCAACTTCACTTCATTATACTTACCTTCAGTAATTTAACGTGAATTTCAAGTAGGATTACCCAAGAGCCGGTAAGACCTACTCCCTGAACTTTTATTAGATAAGAATCCACACCTGAGGTGCTCTTATCCTGAGTAGGCGTTGCAAATTGGTTGACTCTACTATTAAATTCTTTGTTGAAACTATCTTTTTTCGAATTTCTCACGATTATGGACTGTCCGATGACATGAGCCACTAAGAATTCCTCAAGTTTTTTTTTTAAATAAACTGAAACTAGCAGTCGAAAGAAACTTGAGAAATTTAGGAACGCAATATTAATAGAAACTGCCATTTCTTGGCAATAAAAATAATTTTTCTCATCCAATGAAAACTATCCACCCAGATAATTCTTTTTTAAGAAAAATATCACGTCAATAATAATATAAAGGGAGACGTATTATTGCTCATATGTGGTGAGACGTGTTTTTCTGTCCTTCTATTTTCCTATACGTGCCACACGTACACGTCACCATGGTCACCTTTAATTTAGAATTCTTCAACGGAATGCTCAGGCACCAGATTTTTTTAGACGAACATGTGTTCGTAGTTCAGTCTAAGAAAATTTTAACAAATTTAAAAATGTTTAATATCTAGATATAATACACCCTAAACAGGGGATCATTTTAATTTTAATGTTATCCTAGATCTTTTACTTTGTGACGTCAATGTGTTGTCAAAGTTTCTTGTATAAATTACCTGACGAGTAAGTAATTCTTTATCTACTTCTTTTATATTTTCCAACTTTATTACTTACTTGCAGGTAAGCACTGAAGATGGCTTAACAGCCGAAAGCGCTCTGCGATTTTGATAAATTAATATTTACACAGAATACAAATATGTTTTCTTGACTTTCTAGTCATGTGTACTCAGCTATAAAGTATTCATCAGATTTTTATCATGGTTTGCTCCACGGCCCCTTTATCCTTATCGTCAAGAGTTCCAGATAGCCTCAGATTGAGGTTACGGAAAACTCCAGGGGTCTTGTTGAATCAACTCCAACTAACCAATTACAAATCCCCACCTCGGACGAATTAACTCGATTTTTCCAACCAAATTGCTGCGGTTGATAACGAAGGAAACAGATATCCAAACATTTGGTATATTAATACTTTTATTTATGAATCTACAGTGATAAGCAAAATAACGGGAAAAATGAAGGACGTAACGTTATAGCCAGTAAGGTTACGTACGGTTACGGTACAAATCAGCTAGGCAATCGAACAGGTTGTAACTAATAACTGAGCCACTTCCAAGTTCGAGAATATTTAAGGAAACATTGTTCAATGGAGTCAGAAGTGAACTGCTTAAATCGGCCGGGTAAACGAGAAAATTGTAACGGAGCCACTTCCTAGTTCGAAAAACTATTTGGATTCAAATTGGAACGTAGAACTATATTATTCCAGCAATGAAAAATTTTTTTATTGGATCACGAGAAGGAGAGAGAAACCTTTCAAATTCGCCAGGTTAATATTTCAACTGAAACAAATCACTCTTTATTTTCAAATTTTCAATTTCGGAAAGAGAAAAACAAAAATATTGAACGAATGGGTTTTCGTTCCCTGACCTAAACGTTAGAAAATCATATGAACACCAAAAATAGGGTGAAATGTATTGTTCAGCAGTCCAAGGGCATAAAAACTCCACGATTTTTGAAGATTCTCACCATCTGTCACCTGATGACTTTGACGTTTCACGTGAATATTTCAATAGACAGCCTAAGTGCTTACGTCACAACTGTGGGCGGAGCCTGGACTGGTTCCAAACAAACTCTCTTCCTATGTAAAAGTCCCATAATGAATTTTTTATTTCGAGTTTTCAACGTTATAAAGGCAAAATAAGACATCTAGTTTCCATATTGTGTTAGAGGAACGTGCCTTTTAAGTGTTTTAGTATAGGTTTTTGCCAAGGTGAGTTAATTCAATTACTAAATTAAGTTGAAAACTTTTTGAGGTTGTGTTGGATATTTTATTTTATTTGAAACAATTCAAATTGTATTCTGTATTCCTAATTTCTATATTCTATTATTTTGAGATGGCTTCCAACATGTCTTAAAGCTTTCTTTGTCCACAAAATGGCAATCACAAACTCCTGCAAACTGAGTGGGTTGTTTATCTTTTCGCCTGTGAGTTGAATATTTCAATAAAACATTCTTTAGAAATGATATTAATTACTCTTTTTTCACCTTATAAGAGAAATCCATTTGTTTCTCTCAGCCTGGTTTGTTGGAAACCGAAAAAATTTACAGGTTTGCTTCGCACTGTAATGCTTGCAACCTGGCACAAAGCACATTACCATAGTGTCTTAATAGCACTAAAAATATATTCAGTCACAAACTAAATAATAATATAGGTACAGATATAGATAGCTTTATTCAAAATAGGAAAAGCTAATTTATATACAATTACATTGGACATAAGTTTAAAGTATACAAACATATAATAAATTGGTATATAAAATTAAATAACTACATGTACCTAACTATATACTGAATGAATTTATAAATAAACAACTACATACCGCATTTATCACAATTAAAAAAAACAATAATCACATACATTTCAATCTCTAACAATTTTTAGTAGAAATAATTCTAGGTTCATCGTTTAACTAAATAGTTCATTAATCCTCTCTTAAATTGTGGCAAACTTTGTGAATCTTTTATTTCATTTGGTAGCTTGTTATAGTCAATAAATCTTTTAAATATTAATGTTTTTGTATTTAAACGTTTTTGTTTAAATGTTAATATGTAATTGATTGTTAATTCTGGTATTATATTCAAGTATTTGACTGTTATAAGTTATGTATTTGTTAAAATACATTGGCAAAAAATTGTGCAACATCTTATTAATGTAGATTATTGTCATATAAATCAGCCTCTTTTCAATCTATAACCACTCCAATGTTTCCATCTCTAAAGATACTGGGGTCAGCCTTCAACATCTTAATACCATTCTCATTGCTCGGTTCTGTAATTTTTGCAGTGCCCTTAATTTGTTTAAATCGAAAGTATACAGTAAGGTAGGACAGTATTCAAAGTGCGGCTGTATTATGGTTTTATACACTGTTATTCTAGAGTTAATACTTGAATGTTGCGAGTAAAAGTATAGTCTCCATGTGATTATCAATCATAAAACAGTAGAAATTATCCAAAAACCTATCACCAAAACATAACCAACATAACCTCAAAAAGTTTTCAACTTAATTTAGCAACCGAACTAACTCACCTTGGCAAAAACCTATACAAAAACAATTGAAAGGCACGTTCCTCTTACACAATATGGAAACTAGATGTCTTATTTTCACTTTATAACGTTGAAAACACTAAATAAAAAATTTCTTATGGGACTTTTACATAGAAAGAGAGTTTGTTTGGAACCAGTCGAGGCTCCGCCCACAGTTGTGACGTCAGACTTAGGCTGTCTATGGAACGTCAGTGTATATGTTGATTTTTCTCATATCTTCCTATTTTTTTGTTTATTTGGTAGGCGAAACAGTAGGCGAACAGTTGTGTGTCACATATGCACAAAACGCTTCAGCAGCCCTTAACTATCAGCTGCCCTGGCAGCTACGCTCGCATCTAATAGTCTTGAACTGGTAAATCTCATTTTCAGCCCTTGGGACACAATTAACTATTGTGGTATGCGTGCTAACATTTAATTATATAAGCTGGCTAGCGGCCATTATGGGTATATTAATGATATCATCACATTGGTAGGCAACAATATTATTCATACCTTTTGTTGTCAATGTGAATGTGATTGAATTATTTATGCGAAAATTTCAATTATGCAAATCCAATCAGGAATAATTTCCTGTCATATCCACAAGTCCAGGGATAGTATGGGAATAAAAACATTATAACAATTATGAAATTGATTGTTTGCTAACGCATACTGGAAACACAATCGAAAATTCGGTTTGTTGTTGAAGGGCAGTGTTTTTTTTTCAAATTTCCATTTCAACGTCTTCCTTACGTTCTAATTTTCATAACTACATTCAAAAACTTGTTCCCATCTCCTTTTTGAGTTTGTTCCCAGGAGTTAACTAGTTTGGGTTAGCAGTAACTTTCACATTATCCATTTTTTTAAATCGTACAAAAAATTTAGGTC